>RJWT010012461.1:0-17235 GCA_004365215.1 Cuniculus paca
CTGTGCCCAGCTAGGAGCTGCTAGAGGAAGCTGGCAGCAGTTCTGATTCTGGGCTTATCTGGCCCAATTCCAAAGTGGCTCCCAGCCAATCACTCTCTCCCACAGGAGGACTGAGTCCTCTGCACTCACCGCCAGCTAGTGCAGTTCTCCACATCTGCGGCTCCCCTCCACTGCCGCACCTCTCTCTGCAGGGCCTCTGGGGTCATCAGTCTTGACTGTCACTGTGATCATGTGTCCCCAGGTTCCAACAGCTCGTCTCCCACAGTGAGTCTGGCTCAGGCTGAAGGCACTGCCAGAGCTGATTACTGCCTTCTTCTTTCTTGAAGTTTTTCTTTTTAATCTCTGTGGGCTTCAGTTTCCACTTCAGATTCTTCCTGAGTCCAGGGGACCCACTTCCTTTTTGTCTTCCTCACAATGCTGTATTTCAGCGTCCTGATGGTGACTCTCATGCTGTTTTCTCTACTGCTTACTGCTCCGTCTTCTCTGTATTTTATTGATACACAGGAATTGTGTTGATTTTGTATCTGGCTATATTGCTGAGTTTGGTTATTCTAGGAGTCTTTTTGGTGGAATGTTTTGGGGCTTCTGTGTAGAGCATCATGCTGTCTGCAAATCATAATTCGACTTCTTCCTTTCTTATGCATATCTCTTTCTGTTTGTTTCTCTTGACTGATTGCTGCAGCTTATGTTTTGAGTACTGTGTTGAACAGAAGTGCTGACAGTGGGCATCCTAGTTTTTTTTGCTGGTTTTCAGGGGAATGCTTTCAGTTTTCCCCCACTTAACATGATCAGTTTTAGCTTAAAGTTTACTTTTTCTGAGAGTGAAATTGTTACCCTGCTTGCTTTCAGGGTCCTGGTAAATGAAATACTGTTTTCATTCTTTGATTTTTAGTCTGTGAATATCTTTTTGGATTAGATAAGTTTCTTGAATGCAGCAGACTATTGGATTTTATTTTTTGATCCAACCTGCTAATTTTTATCTTTTAATTGGAAGTTGTGGCCATTATTATTATTGAGAGTTATTACTGAAAAGTGTAAATTTATTCCTGACACTGCGTTCTTTTTCTGTTGATGATTTCCGTGTTTTTCTCTTTCTGTTTATCTGTGTGCCTTGTCATTTATGTTTTGAACAGTTTTGGTCAGCTCTTCCAAATTTTTATTTGTTTTTCTCGTATCCACATTGGTCATTTTACACATTAATTCCATGAACCTTTGGATCATGTCCTCTTTGAATTCATCAAGTTTGTTTACCTGCCTTTTAGTCAATTTGCAAAGTTTTGCTGCCAGGTGTTTGCTTTCCTGTCCATCAGTGCCCCCAGGATCTGCCTTGGGAGAGTTAGGAGATCTTGGAGGCCTTTGTTGCCTTTTTTTTCATGTCCCCCCTGTGTGTGTGTATGTGTTTTTTTAATTGTATTGAGGGTTGAGGTCAAGTAGAATGAGGAGATATCATAGTTGGTATAAAGATCTTTTTAGTTAGATTATGCCTTCCAGTGATATAGTTGTGGCTTTATTTGTTCAGAGGTAGTGTTTACTACTTAGCTCTTTCATTGAAATGATTTGGACCCTATCACTGTGTTCTGAGGAGAGAATTACTGCTGGTTGCAACAGCATCAACATATCCAATCATGTATCACTTACCTATGTTAAACTTTGTATTTATTGCTTTCACCCTTTATAGTCTGCGATGTGGAAGGAGAAGGGAAAGGAAGAGATGGAGGTACGGTTGAAAGAGAAGTGTAGGTAGGAAGAGTGGTAGATAGAAGTAATGATAGGTAAAAATATTAGGTAGGGGAGGTCATATTCTGTTAGTGATCATTTATAGTTGAAGGGTTTGTGATGAGAGTTTCAAGAAGATGCTTGTGGGGGCAGGAGCAGGATGTAGAAGGGAAGTATAATTTGGGGTTGAGGACCCCTGCAAAATCGATGTTATTTGTGCCACCTATAAGGTGGAGAAGAGACCTGTAAGGAGGGAAAACAAGGGGCTAGGTGAGATAAGGAGGAACAAAAGGAATAGATTAGAAAGGACAGAATGTTATTACAAGAGAGGATAGGGATGACTGAGAGAGCCAGAATATAGGAGAAACAAGTAAAAAATAAAAACTGTGTGCTATGGAAGCTAGAATTGAAGAAAGGGAAAGGGAGAAGAGAGGGAGAAAACAGTCACATTAAAAAAATAAATAAAAAGCAAGGAAAGTAGCAAGAGTCTGATGGGAACTCAGATCAAACACTCCAATAAGAGAATGTACATGTAGTTCCCATATGACCGCTGCACCTTAGAGCCCAAGTGCCCACACATTTCCCTTCTTACCTTAGTTGCAGTTGATTGTAAGCAGCCATGCCACTCAGTGGGCATGGGCGGCTGATAGATTCGGCAGGCATCTGTTTGCTTATCCCCTCTCTGCTCAGACTGGGGGTGGGAGAGGGGCTTCTTTTGCCTGTGTTGATTGCTGGAGAGGATGCCACTGAGATGAGGAGAGGAGGCCGGTATATACAGAGTCTGCACGGGGATCCAGTCTCTGCAGCACACATTTGTTCCCTCAGGCTGTCTGGGATGCTTTCCAGTAGCTGCTACCCAGAGGGGCACGGGTAAGGGTGGTACAGGCCAACCATTGCAGTGTCGCTTCCCCGTTGCAGCTGTCCAGGTATTTGGTTTGATCTACATGTATCTCTATGATTAATTTTCCATTTTAAGGGTGTAAGTCCTTCCCGCACTCTCGGGTACCTGTATTTTCAGTACATCTTCTCTGAGTATCTCGGATGTAACTCCTCTAGTCAGCTCTATTGAACCTTCCTACCTCTGTAGTTTTTTTTAAAAAAATAAACTTATTTCACTAATACAGTTTAGGTGAACCTTATTAAAAACATATCTGATACTTAAGGAAGAAAGAATTTTTGCCTGTTAAAACAGGAGAAACTGGGTTTCTGAATGTCTGGAATTGTCATGGTCCGGACCCCTGCTGGTGAACAATTTCTCAGTGTGACCCTGTGTGATGATCTCAGCCACCATTGCCAAGGCAGTAGCGGCTGTTGAATGACACTGTTCTCCTGGACATTTGGTCCTGGAGTGACGGCTTCTCTTACTTAGGTCCTGTGTGATGAGCCATGTGAGTGTGTGCATTTGTGTGGAGCTGATGTTGCTGGTGAGGGCAGAGGCTCTGCAGACGCTCATGAGATGTGCTGAGTTGTAGCATGCATTAGAGACACGGGGTAGGTAGGCATGATGTCTTGCTTAGAGGCGTTTGTTGCTATTAATATACTTTTGTACAGGGTGACTTTGAAAGTGAGCAGAAAGCTGTTGTGAGTGGACAGGAGGTATGGAGGCTTGAGCATGAGCCAGTCCAGCATCTTTCCCAGGAGCGGGACCCATTGCAGCTGCAAGAGGACAACCAGACTCAGCAGGTATGCAGATGGGCCTTTCATCACAGACACTTCTTTGGGGGAAGGAAAGGAGAGTATATATAAAAGTCATTTAACCATTTTTAAGTGTACATTTGGGTGCCATTAAGTATATTCACAGTGTTATGTATCCATCACCACCATCCATCTACATAACTTCTTGTCTTGTAAGATCAAACTCTATACCCAGGAGTCAAGAACTCCCTGTCCCTTTCCCCCAGTCCCTGGCACCTAATGTTCTACTTTATACCTCTAATAATTTGACTAGGAGCCTCAGATAAGTAGAAACGTGCTGTATATATAAATCCCCAAAGAGCTTCTCATTAAGTAAAAATACTAGAAAATAACATAACTAATGGACAGTATAGGGCTAGAGGTATACCACTGAAGATCTGTTAGTTTTATAACTCAGGTACCAATAAAAACAGTAACCACCTGTAATCCTAATACTGTGGGAGGCTGAAGCAGGGCAGTTACAAGTTTGAACCCAGTTTGAGGAATTTAGTGACTTAACCTGACCTTGTCTCAGAAAGCGTTGGGGATGAAGCTCAGTGTGAAGGCCTGTGTTCAGCCCCAGTACAACAAAACTAAACTTGTGCATGATTTTCACATATTGCTTGACTTTATTTTTTGATGTTCTTTTGTTTTGTTTTGGTTTTTCCATACTGGGGATTGAAGTCAGACTTGCACTTAGCTGCATCCCCACCCCTTTTTGTTTTGAGATATGATCTCATTAAGTTGCCCTGGTAGGACTTGAACTTTTCATCTTCCTGCCTCAGCCTTCCTCAGTACTAGGAATATAGACATGTGCCACCACACACAGCTTCTAGTATTCTTTTTAAAACTTTTGCTCTGTATTTTTCATTATGATTGACTTATAATTTTGCTTTTATGATACAGATTTATAAGTAAGCCAAATCCTACTCCTTTAGTCTTTGAAATAATTTGTGTAAATTTGGAGGGACCTGGACTTAGCAGTTCCTTCAAAGCTGTCATCTGGGCAGGTGGTACATGCCCGTGTCTCAGCTATTTGGGAAGTTGAGGCAAGAGGCTGGCAAATTGTGTTTTGTTTTATTTTATTTTATATTTTTGGTCTTTTTGAGGCAGGGTCTTGCTATACAGTTCAGGCTGGCCTTGAGCTCACTTTGTAACCCAGGCTGTTCTCAAACTCACAACAATCTTCCTGCCTCAGCCTCCCAAGTGCTGGGATTACAGGTGTGCACCACCACTCCTGGCCTGAGGATGGCAAATTCGAGGCTAGGCTGGAAAACTTTGTGAGATTTTGTCTCAAAATGAAAAAATAAAAAGGCCTGGGGATGTGGCTCAGTGACAGAGCAGAAGGCCCTGGGTTAAATTCCCAGCACTGGCACAGTGATCTATCTGTAAGCTTTCTTTGTGGAAAGATTTTTAGTGACCAGTTTAATTTTACTCCCATTTCTTTGGTTTGGGGCAGGGAGCAGGACTGGCAGGTAGACTTGGGCTCTGTGAGTACAATCAGCTCTGTCAGATATAACCATCTTCTGGCTGAAGACTTGCTGCTGTGCACTGTTGCAGGTCAGCATGTGGGGCCACAGCCCTGCCCCAGGCCATCAGGGATACAGTTCTGTATACTGGTAGCATTTGGTGTATACCATTCATCTTTTGGCTCCTGCTTATTTTTTGGTCATTGTTTGCCATCTTGAAAGTTGGAATCCCTCTGCTTATTTGTTGTTTAATTTTCCCAGTTACCTGTCTTGGTCTGACTCAATCAGTAGTTTTATAGAATCTATGTTTTTTTTGTTTCCTATCCACTGACACTGTGCGTGCGGTTGGTTTCTGTTCCTGACAGTGAATTGGTTGCAGAATTACATTCTCTTTTACCTCTGGCCCAAGTCTTCTTTTTGTACCAACATTCCTTTTGGGCTCCGCACTTGGCTGTCTGCCTGTCCTCATACCTTATGTGACTGCTGTTCCTGTCTTGGACAGAAATGCAGTGCCTGCGCGGTGCTATCCCAGCATGGGCTCCTGTACCTGGAGGCCACTTGGTTTTGGCTCTTTCTGTTCTGTTCCTGAGCTGTAGCTACTAGCCCTGCAGAGCAGGAATGAGACTGTGTGAGCTGTCTCCATAGGAGGCGCTTGCCTGTGCTGTCTGCCTGGCTTCCTTGTGAACACATGTGGCAATGCCCTGTGTGGCCTCCTCCCCATGTGGAGGACACTCACATTCATTCTGGTGAACTTGCTGGGTCCTGGGCAGTCCTTGTGCCTGACAGCTGGCCCTGGGCAGAGATGCCTGGGTTAAGGGGCTCCATCTGCTGAAGTGTTTCCCTTGCTGCTTTTCTTAAGCGACCCCAGAAGATTGCTGAGGTTTGTGGCCACTGCTTTGAAGCAGCTGTAGGGAGCCCAAGGTAACCAGTAACTCCCAAGGAAGCTGGTGCCACAGACCACCTGCCTGTGCCACTAAGACAATGAAGTTTTATTTTTAGAGACAAATATGTAAGAAGGAGCTCTTCCTGGCTGGCAACTAATATTTATTGTGAATGACCAGGTACAGGAATTGTGCTCTGAATTATTAGTTGGGAGATAAACCTGGTGAGCCTGGCCCTTCATGCCCTGGTGACAGGGGCAGGCTGGGGTTATTTGTAAGTCTTTTATAAACATATATAAGTGACTAATAATGGAAGGAAACTGTGCTAGTAATTTTTGTCTTTAATCACCCCCTTGTTTACCTTTTGCCATATTTTTATTTATTTATTTATTTTTGCGGCACCAGGGATTGAATTCACGACCTTGCGCTTGCGGGGCAGGCGCTTAGACCGCTGAGCTAGATCCCTGGCCCTGTTTTTGAGACAGGGTCTCACTATGCCATTCAGGCTGGCCTTGAGCTCACTTTGTAGCCCAGGCTGGTCTCGAACTCACAACGATCCACCTGTCTCAGCCTCCCGAGTGCTGGGATTACAGGCGTGAGCCACCGCGCCCGGCTCATATTTTTATTAAATGTGATCTTTTGAAAGTTATGCTGAAATTTCTGGCAGCCACTTACTTTTAAGTAAATTGCTGTAACTTAAACAGATTGCTTAACACTGTTTCTCAACAGCTGAAAGACCAAGTCTTAGCCTTAAGTCAGGAGATAGAAGAGTGCCGTGCTGAGCTCGAGAGGCTGCAGCAGAGGCGTGAGAGGGAAAACCAGGAAGGTGCCACCCTCATCTCCATGCTCAGGGCAGACGTGGATCTGTCTCAGGGTGAAAGGTCAGTGTGTCCTTGTCATTGTGCTCTCTGACTTGCCACCCACTGGCAGTGCTGTGGCCCCCTCCTTCCAACCCAGTGTACTCATTGGGGTCATCTGCAGGTTCCTAGCTGGTGGATGAGACCCAAGCAGGCTATTCTTCTTACTTAAATAGCAAGATTTAAACAGCAAGGAAAGTAACTTAGGAATGTAAAAATTACCTGCTTTCCTGCCCCTTGGCTTTGCCAGATCTTCATGTTTTCCTAAATTATAAAAAAAACAGTTATCTCCTCTTAAACCTCTGGTACCTCCGCAAGTCCATCTCCCTTCCAGAAGCAGTTCCTACCCTGCATCCGTAGGGCTGTCCCTTTCAGCCTTTGGGTGAGGACCAGTGTCCTCTTTGTGCTGGGGCATGCATTCTTGGGACCATGGTGGTATGCAGGCCGGTTGGCAGCATCTTCTGAAACATTTGGGAATCCCTAAAGCCACGGCCTGACACTGGTGACTGTGATTTCCTGTCCTAGGAGAGCACTTCATAATGCCCTAAGGAGGTTGCTGGGCTTGTTTGGAGAGACGCTTAAGGCAGCTATTGCCCTGAAGAGCCGAATTGGTGAGCGTGTGGGGCTCCTCCTGGACCACGCAGGCACCACAGCTGCAGACCAGGCCCCATCCACAGGTGTGTGCCAGGGTGGGTTCCCTATGGGGCTGGGGCAGGCTACCTTCCTTGTTCCCTGCCAGTGCCCACATTCAGTAGGACAATGATTTGGCCTCCATGGAATTGTTCAGTGCCTATGGACGTGTGTCTCTGTGTGTATGCTGGTTCTAAGGGTGCCTGGGTTGGCCTGCTCACCAAGTGCCATGTGCCAGTGTCTCTTCTTTTTGCATCTCTAGCACTGGAAGAGATATGGTCAGATGATGCAGCCTTGCTGGAGTTGGACAGAACTTTACCTGAAGGTGCAGAGATGTCTTCACTGGAGGACATTAGCAGTCACATATGTGAGAGCTTTTTCATGAGTCCCGAGAGTACGCTGGAATGTGAGCAACCAATCAGGAGAGTCTACCAGAGCCTCAGCGTGGCTGTGGATGGCCTCCTGGAGATGGCTCTGGACTCCTCCAGACAGGTGAGCTGGAGAGAAATGAGTAGGATGGACAAGTGGCTCTGTGACACAGCTCGATGGACAGTGATGTCACATGGTATCTGGCCACAGCTAAACCCCACAGCCCATGGAGGATGTCTTCAGTTTCCAGGTGGATTTAACTTCCCAGACTGCCCTTGGTGCCGACCTGAAGCACTATTATTTATTATTTTTTTAAGCAAGGCAAAGTAGAAGAAGTTTTATTTATGTTTTTTTCCCATTTCCTTACCCTCCCTTCAACCCCTCCTCCCCTCCCCATTTACAAAAGCTTTGTTTTCATGTTTTCCTTCTTTTCTCTTTTTTTTCTTGCCTTTCCCCTCCCCTCTTTTGTTCCCCTCCCCATTTGAACATTTTCTTCCTATTTCATACCTATTGTATATTTCGATGCTTTATTTACACGTTGGTGCTGCTGACCTTTGAGCTCTGTTATGGCCACAATGTTCTCATACACTCGTCCCCTTCAGTAGGAATCTTCTGAACTAAAATTTTTGAGGAAGCTGGCTTGCTATGAATGACAAATAGAATCTCAGTTAAAGAAAAATGGAATCTCAGTGTACTTGAGTAAAATGCAAATTCATGCGGTATTGTACTTCTGCACTGAATGTTTTCATGTTTAGAGGTTATCCCTAAGAAACTTATTTTTGTTAAACTTCTTAGATCTTTTAGACAATTAGGAAAGACATGAGGTAGGAGCATGAGGAAAGCAGTAGAAGAGATTCTTTCCTGAAAGTTAGCCCAGTTCAAAAAAATCGTTTTTATTTGAAGCATAGCCGTTGAGGGAGTTTTCCCTTCTCGTGTTGAGATCAGGAGTCCTCTTCCTGGCCTCCTGCCCATCTCCTTTCTCCCCATCTATTCTGTGAACCCTCCAGCCCTCTCAGGACTGGATGTGGGCTTCTGACAAGTTGTCAGGTGCCATCAACAGGCCACAAACCTATAGGGCAGTGCCCTGAAATGGGGATGTGGAACAAGCACCTGAGCTACATGGGCCCACATTCTCTTCATGCAGAGCCTGCCCTTCAGAGGATGTTGTACTGGGGAAGGAACACAGGGAGGTGCTGAGAGAGGTTGGGCCTCTCTGTGGAGGGAAAGAAGCAGAGCCTTGGGAGATATAGGAGCTCTCTGAAGCCTATATGGGAGGAGGTGAGCAGAGTCTGTTCAGATGGGCCTCCTGGTAAGGCCTCGTGTACTCATGGGTGAGCAGCCCTTGGTTACAGGAAGGGGTGGGTGTTAGAGAGGATGGAGGCTGGAGGAGGAGTCTACAGGCATATGGGGTGACAGACACAGTACAAGGTGGTCTCTGGGACATTTTCAAGGAAGAGCCAAGAGAGGCCAGTGGACTTCTTAGGCCCCAGAAAAGACTTCCTTTGCATTGACTAATGCAGAGGCCAAGGCCCTAGCTGAGGTCAGCTGAGATAGGCAGGGTTGACTGAGGTAGGCATTTTGAGTTTAGAGGCTGAGTGGGCCCTCAGCCTGGAGATGGCCTGGAAACTCCTGACTCAACATTGAGCTGGGGAGTGCCAGGAGGCGTGGGGCAGGGCCCAGGGCCGAGGCTGGTTAAGGGAGCTGAAGGCCATCAGTTAAGGATCACCAGCCTTGCACAGCATGTGGCAGCTGGGTCCTGGGGGATGGAATTCAGCCAGTGTAAACAGAGGCTCTGGTGGTTTTCAGTGTGCAGTTAAGTTCTGACTCTCAAACGTGTTTTGACAGCTAGAGGAAACACGCCAGCTTCATTCTCATTTTGAAAAAGAATTTAGTCATAAAAACGAGGAGACAGCACAGGTTGTCCAGAAACAACAGGAGCTGCTGGAGTGCTTGCGGGCAGAGGGTGCTGCAAAAGCCACGCTGGAACTGGAGCTGCACACGGCAGAGGGTAAGTGGGAATGGTGGGGCCAGCAAAATGTAGGCACAGTCCCGCAGAAACAGACACAGCCTTACTTGCAGAAGCAACAGGAGTGAGGATCTTTAAAAGCAAGATGTGTAAACAAAGCAAACCTGTGTGGCACCAGTGATACTTTCCAGTGAAATATTTGGAGGAGTGGCTTAGGCTGTTCAAGGCTTCAGGCACACTGAGCACTTAGCACTGCGCTACCCTGCTCTTTTGGTCAAAGGCATGGGGTGTCTGGCACATGATCCCTCCCAAATGCACATCTGCAAGGATCACTCACCGGCCCAGCACAGGATGGGCGGCTGTGTGCTGTTCTTTCCAGGAGTCTGATCTTATCCTGGGGCCCCTCACCTGTAGAGGGTCAGACCCTGTGCTGCTCACCCGGAGTGACCCTCTAGAGTCTCCTAGTACTCATGTGCAGGTCTGGACAGGCCTCTCAACTGCATGCCCTTCTAGGGTCCATGAACCCTCACCTCAGCTGGTTTCTCTTAGGCCTCCTTGAAGGACTCAAGGTGGAGAAGGCGGGTCTGCAGGAGGCACTGGCCCGGAAGGAGGCATCAGAGCAGCAGTTGGTCCTGGAGCTGGAGAGCCTGGGCCAGCAGCTGCAGCAGGCAGCTGAGGAGCAGGCTGTGCTGAGAGAGGAGCACTCCCTGCTGCGGAGCCAGAAGGCGGCTCAGGCTGTGGAGGCGGAAGCAAGAGTAGCCGGTACGTGAAGGGGGAGCTTGCTGCTGAGGAGCCTGTGCCTGTGCTTGTCTCTGTGAAGTGCTGGCTTTGTAGGGTGGCTGGTGAGGGTCCAGAGGAGGTGGCCGTGGTGTAGGTTGGTGCTACACAAGCATCCTCTGAGAGGGAAGATAGCTCTGGGGCAACAGGTTAAAGTACTGGACTCTGAGCTCCACTAAATAAATCCTATGCTGAAAGTCAAGTGTCTAATTGTACCCTTAATTAGAAAAACAGTTTTCCACAAGTAGTACATTTTTAGACTCTAGATATGTTAGTCTTAAACGTTCAAAATGAAACCAGTCAAAAACATAAGCTTGAAAGGTTGTCATTTTCAGGTTACTGCCAGTCAGAATGAATTTGAGGGTTCTCCTAGGACATGGATGACTCAGCTTGTAGGCTTCCTTGACTCCTGCTTTCTCCTGTCTTCTGTCTGTCACATTCTACCACCCATGTGCCCAGGGCCTTGAATAGCCTGGCCCAAACAGCCCTCTGGCAAATCCCAGCATGCATGCCTGCCTGCTGGTGTGTGTGTGGATACTCCCAGAAGGGCCTTGCTGCTCTGCAGTCACCTTTTCAGAGATGGTAGCTCAAGAGGCAGTTCCTTCTGAAATGTTGACTTCCTGTGAGAACATGGTTATGTGCACCAACCTAACCCATTCAGAAAAATCGTTTTCTTTTTCTTAAAGAGGAAAAAAAGTAACAAAATTTCAAAACACAATAATTAGAGTGTTGTAACAATGGTAAATGCATTGTGTATTATTATCTTTAAATTAGTCACTCAGAGTACAAGATATCTACATTTAATTGTCCAAGCAATATTAGCACAAACCATTCTTTTCAGTGAATGAGAGAAATTAGTAGTATAACTATCTTATCAGTCACACACGTCTTATTTCTTTCAGCTTCTCACACTAATGAAACAATAGGATGTTTACATGTGTGTCTTATTTATCTCACTAATGAGTGTGGTCTCTAGTTACTTCCATTTACCTATAAAACGTCTCAGCTTTATCCTTCTTTATGACAGAGTAGTACTCCATTGTATAAAAATACCACATCTTTTTTATCCATTCCTCAGTTGATGGGCATTTAGGTTGTTCCCAAGATCTGGCTATTACAAACTGTGCTGCTGTTAACATGGGTACACATGCATCATTGTGGTATGATGTTTTTAATTCTTTTGAGAAGATACCCAGAAGGGGAATAGCTGGGTTGAATGGGCCCTCTAGTCCTGGTTTTTTGAGGAATCTCCACACTGATTTCCAGAGTAGTTGCACCAGTCTGCATTCCCACCAACAGTGGAGAAGGATTCCTTTTTCCCCATAGCCTCTTCAGCATTTGTTACTGCTTGATTTCTTGATCTTGGCCATTCTTTATGGGATGAGGTGGAATCTCAGTATTGTTTTAATTTGCATCTCTCGAATGACCAGTGATGTTGAACGTTTTTTCACATATTTATTTGCTGTTTGTATTTCTTCATCTGAGAAGTGTGTATTCATCTCAGATGCCCATTTTTGAATTGAGTCTTTAAATCTGGGAGGACTGATTTTTTTTTTTTTTTAGTTCATTGTATGTTCTTTATAGTACTCCTTTGAGGAACAGCTGGCAAACATTTTCTCCCAGGTTATGGGTTGTCTCTTCAGTCTGTTGGTGGTTTCTCTTGCTGTGCAAAAGCTTTTTAGTAGGGTGAGGTTCCAGTTGTTGATTCTTTGTGATAATTCCTGTGCAATCTGGGTTTTGTTCATAAAGTCTTTGCCTACGCCAGTGTCTTCAAGAGTTTTACCTGCTCTTGTCTTTCAGCAGATTTAATGTTTCTGTTTTAATATTAAGATCTTTGATCCATTCTGATTTTAGCTTAGTACACAGTGAAAGATATGGGTCCAGTTTTAATCTTTGGCATCTGTAGAGCCAGTTTTTACAGCACCATTTGTTAAAGAGGCTATCTTTCTTCCAGTGAATGTGTTTGGCACCTTTGTCAAAGATAAGGTGGCTTAGTGTGTCTGGAGTTGTTTCTGCGTCTTCTAATCTGTTCCATTGATCTTTGAGTCTGTTTATTTTTATATTTATTTATTTTTGGCCAGTACCACATTAGTTTTACCACCGTAGCTTTATAGTATAATGTCAAGTCAGGGATTGTGATGCCCCCTGTTTTGTCTGTGTTGCCCAGGATTGCCTTTGCTATTCTAGGTCTCTTCTGGTTCCTGATGAATTTTAGGATTTTTTTCTCTAATTCTGTGAGATATGCTATTGGAATTTTGATTGGGATTGCACTGAATCTGTGTAACAGTTTTGGAAGTATGGTCATTTTCACTATATTGGTTCTTCCTACCCAAGAGCATGGGATTTCTCTCCATTTTCTAATCTCGTCTTCAATTGCCTTTTTCAGAGTACTGTAGTTTTCAATGTAGAGGTCTTTTACATCTTTTGTTATATTGATTCCTAGGTATTTCATTTTGGGGGGGGGATGCTATTGTAAAAGGTATTGTTTCCTTGATTTCTCAGTGAGTTTGTTATTCATGTACGGGAAGGCTGTTGATTTTTGAGTGTTGACTTTGTAATCAGATATGTTACTGAATTTGTTTATCAAATGTAGAAGTCTTTTGGTGGAGTTTTTGGGGTCTTCTAAGTAGAGTATCATGTCATTTGCAAATAACAATAGTTTAACTTCTTCCTTTCCTATCTTTATTCCTTTTATTTCTCTTGTCTAATTGCTCTGGCTAAACTTTCCAGGAGTATGTTGAATGGAGACAGTGATTTCACCCTTGTCTTGTTCCTGATTTTAGAGTGAAAGCTTTCAGTTTTTAATCCATTTAGTATGATGTTGGCTGTTGGTTTGTCATTTTGTGGATGGCTTTTATCAGATTGAGATAAAAACCATGTATTCCAGTTTTTTGGTACGATTTTGGTCACAAATGGGTGCTAGACTTTGTCAAATGCTTTTTCTGCATCTTTTGAGATGATCATATGATTTTTGTCCTTGGCTCTGTTAACATGGTATATTACATTTATGGATTTAGGTATGTTGAACCATCCCTGCATCCCTGAGATGAATCTCAGTTGATCATGGTGTATATAACCTTCTTGACGACTTGATACAGTCCGTTTGCCAGTGTCTTATTGAGGATTTTTGCATCAGTGTTCATTAGGAAAATTGGCCTGTAATTTTTTTTCTTAGTTGGGTCCTCTGGTTTTGCTATCAGGGTAATGCTTGCTTCCAGGAATGAATTTGGAAGTATTGCTTCTCGTTCAATTTCATTAAAGAGTTTGAGAAGTAATGGTGTTAGTAATGGTCCCTAAATTTCTAGTAGGATTCAGCAATGAATCCGTCAGGGCCTGGGCTTTACTTTGTTGACTAGGTTTTTAATTACATCTTCAATTTCATTTATTGATATTGGGTTATTTAGGATTTTTATCTCTTCTTGATTCAGCTCTGGTAATTCATATGTATCTAGGAATCTGTCCATTTCTTCTGTATTTTCCATCTTATTAGAATATAGGTTTTCAAAGTAGGTATAGATCATTTTCTGGATTTCTGCAGGGTATGTTGTGATTTCACCCTTTTCATTCCTAATTGCATGGATTTGAGTCCTTTTTTTTTTTTTTTGATAAGGTTGGCTAAGGGTTTGTCAGTTTAATCTTTCAAAGAACCAACTCTTTGATTCATTGATTCTTTGTATTTTTTTAAGTCTTTAATATGTTAATTTCTGCTCTGATCTTTATAATTTCCTTCTTTGTACAAGCTTTTGGCTTAGCCTGCTCTTCTTTTTCTAGAAGGTTGAGGGTCAACATTAAGTTGTTTATATGCGCTTGCTCTGTTTTCCTGATATGAGTATTTACTGCTATAAATTTCCCTGTTAAGACTGCTTTCTTTGTGTCCCACAGGTTCTGGTATGTTGTATTGTCATTATCATTCAACTGTAAAAAGTGTTTAATTTCTTATTTAATTTCATCTATGACCCATGGTTCTTCAGTAGGGTGCTTCAGCAGGTTTCCATGTGTCTATGCAGTTCTTGAGGTTTCCTTTGGCATGGATTTCCAATTTCATTGCACTGTGATTTGGTAGTATGCATGGGTCAATTTCAATTCCTTTGCATTTACTTAAGCATGTTCTATGAGCCAATATACGGTCTATTTAGGAGAATGTCCCGTGTACAGCTGAGAAGAATGTGTATTCTGATGTCGTGGGGTGGAACACTGTAGACATTACTAAATCCATTGGTTCAAAAGTTTAATTTAGTTCTACTATTTCATTATTGATTTTTTTGTCTAGTTGATCTGTCTTTTTGTGACAGGTATTGAGATCTCCCAATACAATTGTATTAGGGTATATTTGATTTTTCCTGTCCATTAGTAATTGTTTTATATAGTTGGGTGCACTGGTATTTGTTGCATATATATATATATGTTGCATATATATATATATGAATGATTGTTATCTCTTCCTCTTTGATTGTTCCCTTTATGAGGATTTAGTGACCTTCATTTCTCTTAATCAGTCTTGGCTTGAAATTCACTTTGTCTGCAAATAGAATAGCTACCCCTGTTTTTTTCTGGTTTCCTGTCACATGGAATATTGTTTTCCATCCTTTGAATTTTAGTCTATGAATTTCTTTTGCTACCAGGGATCAAACTCACAACCTCATGCTTGCCAGGCAGACGCTTATGCCACTGAGCTAAATTCCCAGCCCTGAATTTCTTTTTGAATTAAATGTGTTTCTTGTGTACAGCATATTGTTAGAGCTTTCTTCCTGATCCATTCTGCCAGTCTGTGTCCTTTCACTGGTGAATTGAGACCATTAACATTGATGGTTATAACTGAAATGTATTGACTTATCCTTGTCATGTTATTTTTCTGTTGTTGGCTGTCTCCCCCCCCCCCCAATTGTTTGCCTTCCCTGGTGGATTCCTTCTGTTGGGGTTGATGGAGCTATAGTCCCTATGATCTGTTTCTAGAATGTCCTTCAGAACATTTTGAAGTGCTGGTTTGGTGGTCATAAATTTCTTCAGATGTTCTTTGTAATGGAAATATCTTATTTCACCGTCAATTTTGACAGATAGTTTTGCAGGGTACATCAGTCTGGGTTGAAAGTTGTTTTCCTTTAGAACTTGGAGTACTTCACTCCAAACTCTCCTTGACTTCAGAGTTTGTGAAGTTAGCTGTAATTCTGATGGACTTTCCTTTATAGGTGATTTGTTTCTTTTCTCTAACAGCTTGTTAGGATTCTATTCTTGGGTTGAATTTCTGGAATCTTGACTATGATATGCCTGGCTGTAGATTTTTTTTGATCATTGCTAATTGGAGTTCTATATGCCTTGGCTATCTGTATGTCAAATTCTTTTTCTCTACGAAGAAAGTTTTCTGTCATGGTGTCTGTGAACACATTTTTCATGTCATTTATGGTATCTTCTGTTTGTTCATTGACTCCAGTTAATCTTAAGTTATTCTTCTTTGTCTCATCTAGCAGCTGCTGGTTTGATTTCTCACGGTCCCTTGCTACTTTTGAGAAATTTTTCTTTTCTTGATCACTAACTGCAAGTCTGTCTTCAATATCTGAGATCCTCTCCTCACATTGGCCTAATCTGCTTTGAATACTTTCAATGAAGTTTTTATTCTGGATATCTGCTTGAAATTGCTTTATGGATTCCATTTTTTTCCTGTGCTGAGCTTCCATAATTTGCCTAAGCATGTCTATTTTTCATCTGTGTCTGCTCTAACATCACTAAGCATAGTGTGTATTTTGGTAATCTCTGTAGTTATCTGAGAGATTATTTCTGATTTCATTTTTTCCAGAGCCTCATTCAATTGCTTTGTTGTTTCTACTTCAGATGAGATTGGGCGTGTTCAGGGTGGTATGGCCGTAGACTACTTCAGAGAAACCTGGTGGGGGGCTTTTGGATTGTCCCACCTCATTGCCCCCTGCATTTGCCTTTGACAAACTGGATGTCTGAGGTTGCATTTTGCTTAAGTGTCTTCTCATTTTATTTTCTCTCTTTTATTAGTTTTATTCCTGGGGTGATGCTTGTAAGTTGCCTATAGTGGGTTGCTTTATGGGTAGTATTTAGGACCCTTATATGATTACCTCTCTGAGGTATCTTCCAGTTGTAACTGGTTTTTGGGTTTTGAGTCTGTTGGAAGATCTTACCTCTTCAGTTTGTTGGAGATGAGAAGTTGGCCTACTCCCTGGTTCTTTGACACTGCCACGGTGTTTTCTGTGACCCTTGGTTAATCTCAGTCATGGAATACCAGGAGCAACAGCTGCTTAGAACAATTGTGTGAATTTTGTCTATAGTGGTACCAGTAGCTTTAAACACAGCCTAGACAATAACAAACTGAGCTATTTGCAACTTTTAACTGTATGAACTAGATTTGTGGTTATATAACGAAATGTAAAACAAACCAGATAATTATATGCAATATATACGTCCGTAATGTGTCAGTTTTGCCCTCAGGGTTAAAATTTAAAATGGATTAAAGAGAAAATATAGAAGTAGAAGAAGAGAAAGAGATTAGAAATAAGGCTGGAAGACAAATGGGGAAATCACACCAACTTGGAGAAACTGGTGAAGACTGAAGGGAAAGAGAGATGGAAAAGATAAAAGGAAGAACAGAACAAAACCACACCCACAAAGAGATTAGGAACCACTTTCACACTCATATATAAACAATGAAGAAAAAAAGAGAAAAAGAAAAAAAGAAAAAGGAAAACAGATGGTCCACTTCCAGTATTCTCTCTGGTTTCAGTAGTAGATAGCCTGTGGAGACAGAGTCCTGAATTGTGCCACTCTACCCCAAAAAGCCAGAAGCTGTTTTATGGCAGAGTAGTGGATAACCTTAGCAGGACTGCCCTGAGACCAGACTCATTGGGCCCGCTGTAGTCCAAGCAGTTTCCAAGGGC
>RJWT010012462.1:0-17000 GCA_004365215.1 Cuniculus paca
CCCCCCGATGCACGCTAGAGGGCGCCAAGCTCCCTGGGCGAGTGGAGCGCTCGCGGCGCTTGAGGACCTCCCAGGAGAAGGTCAACACCCCTTCCCCGCCCTCTTCGGACTGCCAACAAGGCAGGCTCTGATACTCATGCGCAAACACGTCCACCACGCGCCGAGCGACGGCGCATGCGCCCCGCAGCGCCGCCGCTCGATCCTCCACGAGCGCCCTCACTTCCGGCGGCTCCCGGGGGCGGGAGGACTCCGGGAACATGCGGCTGTCTGTGGCGTCCGCCATCTCCCACGGCCGCGTGTTCCGCCGCCTGGGCCTTGGTCCCGAGTCCCGCATCCACCTACTGCGAAACTTGCTCACGGGGCTGGTGCGACACGAGCGCATCGAGGCGACATGGGCGCGTGTGGAGGAGATGCGGGGCTACGCGGAGAAGGTGAGGGGCTGTCGGCCCTGTTGGGGGCGGGGCGGGGCGGGCTGCGTTCGGGATCGGGGTGACAGCGGCTGTTCTCAAGCCGGGCCCCCTCCCCTGAGCCTCGGGGGAAAGACAGGTTAGAGCTGAGGCCTGGGGGAGGTGCTTTGCTAGTGCAATGAAGTGATAGAGGCCCGGCCGCAGGAAAATAAGATGAACACCCAAGTTTTTTGCTCTGGTCGAATCCATTCGTTTTGTCTGTCTTCACAGCTCATCGACTATGGAAAAATGGGAGACACGAACGAACGAGCCATGCGCATGGCTGACTTCTGGCTTACAGTGAGTGCCCACAGCCCGCCTCCCAAAGCAAGCCCTCTGCTCCCTGTGAGGTTTAAGCTAGGGTACTCACTTGTGGACTAGTGCGGTGAATTAAATAAGAATCTTGTTTTATAATTGAAGTCAATGTGCATATGAATCTGCACATCTGCCTACAAGTGATCCTTCTTTGTAGCTTTGTACAGTGTTAGAGTGTGGGGGAGATCTATCTATGTGAGTTTGAACCCTATCTTTGCGGCACCGGGGATTGAACTCACGACCTTGCGCTTGCCGGGCAGGCGCTTAGACCGCTGAGCTAGATCCCCAGCCCTTGAACCCTATCTTTGTAAGTGGTAAAAGTTAAGTGTTTCGGAAGTTGTTCCTGACTTTGCTGTCTGCTAAATAATTCTTGTCCTGTAGGAGAAAGACTTGATCCCAAAGCTGTTTAAAGTACTGGCCCCTCGGTACCAAGATCAGAATGGGGGTTACACAAGGATGGTGCAGATCCCAAATCGGAACAAGCAGGATCGGGCAAAGATGGCAGTGATCGAATATAAAGGGAATTGCCTCCCACCCCTGCCTCTACCTCGAAGAGACAGCAACCTTACACTTCTAAACCAGCTGCTGCATGGGCTTCGGCAGGACCTCCAAAAGAACCAAGAAGCACGTGTCCACAGCTCCCATACAGATCAGACACCAAGGATTTAACTGGAACTGGAATCTGGCCCTCTTCAGTGGCTGGGATGACTGGCCTTTAGAGTTCTTTTCATGTCTGAGAAGAACTGGAGCTAAAATTGTAAAATGGACAGTTTTAATGGAACCCAGAACCTTCTGGGGACCCACATGGACCTCTCTTTGCCCAAAAGATAAAATTCCTTACCATGAATATATGTAAAATGATTTTTATTTTTTAAATTCCCTTAGGATTTCTGGAAAAATTGGAACCATCTAAATCCTGAGTCTACCTAGGCTAGTAAATTCATGGTTTGTGTTTCTGGTTCTTAGTTCCGATTTGTGTTTGGTTAATGCAGTTGTGTTTTTCTTAGTACCAATTTAGATAGGGCATGTGTCCTGTGTCCCAAACTTACTCCCTGATGTGATTGTATTTTTGACATCCAGCCCCTAGGATCTCTCAGAAAAAGATTATTTTCTGCTGGGTGGGGGAATGAGCATCTGTCAGTAAAACTTGTTTAAGTTATCCAATATCCAGGGCACCTTTAGGGGACACTACAACCATTCCTCTATTTCCAGGCTGTATGACTTCATGTGTTCTCAGCCTGTGGATGGGTTTTGGAGGAGGACCTAAGAACTTTTATATACTACCACCGCAACTGAAAAAAATGGAGGTATCTGAGAGGATGTTGATGTTCAGGATAAGCTCCTTCCTCAGTATAGAGAGGGTTGCAGTGAGAGGAACATTAGAAAGTTCCACTTGCTGGGGATTTCCTGGAAGTTTTTATTGTTGTCAAAAATTGGACCTCCGTGGGAACTTAGAAAAGGGAAATCCGGTTTCAGAATGGCCGGGCATGTGAGACACCGGCAGCTCTTTGTTATCCACTAATTATAGTGAATGAAGCCAGGCTTAGTCCAGCCAGGCTACCACTCCCTTAGGCTCAAGGCTTGACTGCAGTGGTAGTCTAGAGAAGAACTGAAGCTATCACTGTTGGCATGAACACTCAATATAGCATGGTCTGATAGTTACCATACTCCCAGTAGAGTGGGAAGAAGAGATTTTTATCTGAAGCTATCCCCCGGTAAGGGTGAGGGTAAAAGGATCTCTGGTCTAAAAGACATAAGCTTCAGTGACAGAACTATTATAGTGCTATTTTGCTGCAACAGCCTTAGTCTGAGACTCACCCAAACCCTATCGGGCTCCCTCTTCCTCTACAATTTATTCTTCACAGTAGTATGAAAGAGCTTTACATTAAAATTTGAGCACCATAGACACAAATATTTGCACTAAATGTTCCTCCCCCAAAGTCCACTATTCCTCCTGTCTTAAGTGTAAACATTCACCCCAGCTGGGTATCAGAGTCATCTCTGACACCTAAAGAAAGCACTTCCAGCCGGGGATCTGGCTCAGTGGCCTAAGCACCTATCTGGCAAGCGTGAGGTCATAAGTTCAACCCCCAGTGCCACAAAAAAAAGAAAGCACTTCCATTAAAGTTGAAACCACATCTAAGTCTTAAGAACAGGTAAGTTGTGACTGGACTGCCATAAGTTCCTTTTAGCCAGCCAAAATATATTTCACTTTGGGGCGCTCAGTTACCTAAGTCCTTGTTAAGTATCTGCCAGTCCCCACATAGTTTTAGGTACTAGGTCTACCATATTTATCAAATACTTGCCATAAAATCAGCTCCTGCCATGAGTTAATTGGACCACTGCCACTGTGGCCTTAAAGGACACTACGTCACCTTTAATATTGTGGCCCAGATAAGTGGACATTAATCCTGGAACATTTGTAAAGGCTTATGGGTAACAAGGGAAATAACAATATATTGAGAATTCTAAATTCTGACTTCACCTCACTTGGTGGAATATGCCCTCAATTGCTTGTAGGCACCACTTAAATAAATTCCAAAGCCAGCAGAGGCCCAAAACAATGAATTTTGTCATAACAACTTCAGAGCTTCTTCACTGGACTCTAGTTCTTTAAAATAAAGTTGACAAAGTAGTGCCCTTCTCACCCTAGCCCAATATCTAGAAAAAGGACAGTTCACACTTTAGTAGAAATAGGTCAAATTGCTGTCATCTGTGTCCCTAAATATGAAAGCCTGGGTTACAACAGCCCCCCCAATTTGCCTCTCCACCTTGTAGCTGTGGTGACGGAAACCTGATTATCTTCATTCCCTGCTGATCTTTAGTGCCTCACATCTTACGAAACAGTCCAAATTTCTTCTAGAACCCTCCATGATGCATCTGCTCCATACTCCCATCTTTGTACCTTGCTTCTAGTTTTATGCTTCAGCTGATTCCTGTTCATACTTTCCATTACCACCTTTGGTTCTTGCAGTCTGCTATCCGGCAGCCCTCCCCACTTTTACCTGCCTAATATGTACACAAACTTGGGTGTCTCATCTGATCATCCCTACACTTAAGTTCAGTGATGGCAAAAGTTTTAGAACTTTTCAGTGATACAGCCCGCTGCAGCACTCATGCCATAGATTTGCTACCACTAAGTTCATTACTTTGTCAAACTAGAGACCTGTAAAGTATTTCTATGATACACTGAAATTAACACATTCCATTATAGTTCCTACAGTGGATTGATGCAAAATACGCATCCCAGATTAACTGAAAGCAGTGACTGTTTCCACCCCCTTGCTATTGATGGGTTCAGGACCCATGTTTTGTTCTGCTGGATAAGAGTATGTTGGCATGTTATTCTGAGTACCACTGGGGAATTGGCATTAGGCTGAAAATAACACTAAGAAATGGCAAAAACTGAAAGTATGAAGAACTCTCAAACTTAGGAACCCCCCTTATATTGAAATAATAAACTCCTTAGTGTATTTTGCCATCTGAGCCTGTGGTTTCTGTTAATTGCTACCAAAGTAATCTGATACATCAACTGGTGTACCACTGAACCTTTAGTGTTTCTCAAAAAAATTTTTACTATGACTCAGAGCAAAAAACATTTACATCACAATACTTGCATTTATATAATTGAAGCAATTATACATGTTTCACAAAACATTGTTTACCTTTACAAATATGCACACTAATACTTTTTACACTTAAAATTCTGGTCCCAATTTACATTGATTATACAAGCCACTAATAGATTGTAATCTGCTGTTTCTGGTCTCGACTCAGAAGTTCAATGACTAACGATTGCTTCACTTGATGAAATTAAGACATTTCATAACACAAATGCCATCTGAGGCCTGATCCCAGCCCTGTCCCAACCTCATCTACAGTTATTTGCTGCCATCCTTCATAGGAAACTTGTTCTTTGTATCATAACGTTGTGCATTGAACTGATGTTCCCTCTAGTATAGTGTTTACTCTCTTCAAGTCAACTTCTACTTGTCATTTAAATCTATATTCAGAAGCTTTTTTTGTTGTTGTTGTTGTTTTTTGAGATAGGGTCTCACTATATAGTTTAGGCTGGCCTCAATATTGTGATCCTTTTGCCTCAGCCTCCCGAGTGCTGTAATTACCCAGCTATGGTTATCATTCTTGATAGCTACTATAAAGCCTGATACATCATAGGTGAGTGATACATCCTTATTAAAAGAAGAATAAGCTACATCCATACCATATTCAACTCCCTGGGTGAACTTTATAAAATAAAGGTGATAATGAGTGCAGTGACCAGACTAACCTGTATTATTAAGTAACCAAGATGAAAGAAATGTTCTTCCTTTCCAGGGACTTGAATGCTGATAGTGTTAAGAATGTAACAATATGTCAGATTAGTTCCCCACACATTTCATATTCCACTTTCCTGAAATATTTATAACCAAATTACAGATAGAAAAACACCTGCACGATTTCCAAGACAGCCAAAAGCGAAATGTCATTCTCATGAAGTAGTCACTGACTTCATAATGCAGGCAAAACTCTGCATTATTCCAGTACTCCAGTTTGTTTGTTTGTTTGTTTAACACATCAATCACCACCCATTCTGTGCGTTAGATCCCCAGAACTTGTTCATATTATAACTGAAAGTTTGGTCCCAAAGCTGGCAGTGTAGCCCCATAGTTGAATGTGTGCTTAGCATGCATAAAGCCCAGTGTTCAATTCCCCAGCACCAAAAAGGAAAAAGAAAGCTTGTACCCTTTCATTAACATTGCCCTATTTCTCCTACCTCTCAGCCCCTAGCAACCACTGTTCTCTTTCTGAGTTTGAATGTTGAAGTATTTGTTTTTCTGTATTTAACTTTTTTTACTTAGCATAATATCCTCCAGGCCCATCCATTTTGTCACAGAATTTCCTTTCTGATATTTGAATAAAATTTCATTATACCTAGGTACAACAGGGTGTAATCAAAATATAAGGTGAATATATGAATGTCTTCACAAGGTATAATCAGAAATATGGTAAATACTGCTGCTGGCCATCCAAAAGAAAGGCAGGCTCATAAAAACATAGTATGTCCTTATCTACCTTGTTGACTGGATCTGGCACTGTACAATGTCTGGCTTGTCCCCAAAGTCAAAATGACCATGAAAGATAAACATTTTAAAGAAATCCAGTACATTGAAGCAGCCATGACAGCACAGCTAAAGACACAAAAGAGGACTTCCAGAGCTCCTTTTATAAGCGGCAAGAACAATGAAATAAGTGTGCTCGAAACGAGGGAGAGTATTTTGAGGAAGATTAATGGCAATGTGTCTTTTACTGTAATATTTTTAAATTTAAATATTCACAATTGGAAGAGGACCAAGAGATGGAGGGATAAGAGAGGAGACATAAAAAGAATTAAAACACGTACATACCTACGTACCATATTTTTCAATCACACTTCATTGTTATGGTTTAAATTTGGATGTCTCCCCAAAGCCTCATGTGCTCAAAGGTAGGGTTTTGAAAAATGATTGGATTATTGGGAGCTGTTATAGTCAAATGTGATGTTAGGAAGTGGGTTCTAGTTAGAAGAGACAGATCAGTGGAGGTCTGACCCAGAAGGGTTTATGTCCCTTCCTGGTTCCACCCTTCGTGCTCTCAGCTTTCCGCATGCCATGAGCTTTTCTCTACTTGAGCCCTTTCTCCACTGTGTTCTGCCTTTGACCCAGCCAACTATGGACGGAAACTCTACAGACTGAGGCAAGATAAATCTCTCTTCCTTTATGTTGTCTATTTTTACTTTTTGTTCCCCAATGCTGGGGAACAAATTCAAGTCCCGTGCTTGCTAATCAACCATCCCTCTACTGAATTAAACCTCTAGCTCTTCAAGCAGCTTTGCCATTTTCCTCTAGGAGTTTTACAGTTTCACATCTTAATCTAAGTCTTTAATCCACTGCAAGTTAACTTTTGTATGTGGTATAAGACAAGGGACCAGTCTAATTTTTTAGCATAAAGATATCCAGGGGATTTTTTTAGCATAAGGATATCCAGTTCTCCCAGTACCATTTATTGAAAAGGTTGTCCTTTCTTCATTATGAATTTTTGGTCCTTTTTTTTTTCCAAAAATTAACGGACTATATATGAATGTACTTCTTTTTTCTGGGCTCTCTATCCTATTCCCTGGCCTATGTGTCTGTTTTTATGCCAACACCATACTGTTTTAGTTAGTTTACTTTTGTAATATAGCTTGAAATCAAGAAAGGTGATGCCTCCAGTTTTGTTTTTTATAAGATTGTACTGACTATTTGGAGTCTTCTATGGTAATCTAATTTTGTGATTGTGTTTTCTATTTAAGTGAAAAATACCATTAGAATTTTGAAAAGGATTGAATCTGTAATCACTTTGGGTAGTAATGACAATTTAACCATATTAATTTTTCCAATACATGAACGCCGGTTGTTTCCAGTTATTTGTTTCTTCTTCGATTTCTTTCATGGTTTTCAGTGTACAAATCTTACATCTCTTCGGTTAGATTTACTCCTATGTGTTTTATCCTTTTTGATGTTATTGTAAATGAGATCATTTTCTTTATTTTTCTTTCTAGTGGTTCAGTTTCACAATGTCCATCCCTCATTACACAGTAGCAATTATGTTTGGCACTCATTACTAAACAACGAACTCCTTGATGGTAGAGATTACATCTAATTCACTTCCCCAACCACCCAATAAAGAATGTGGGACAAAATAAGCATCTATTAATGTCTATTGAATGAATTAATATGTTTTACTGAGTTCTTTAGCCTAGATCTGCCTTTTGTGCTAACTCCTCCCTTCCCCTGTTTCCTCATACTTCATTTGAAAAAAAAAAAAAACTTTCTGCAAAGTTAATTTCCCATTGTTCATGCATGGATATCTGTACCCTAAAGGCACTTCTCTCCTGCACTTAAATGCATGGGTATGTGCAGATATACTTTGACCTGGAAAATAAATTGAGTAGTTAAAATCTGAGATGCTCTAATGATAGAAATGGTCTGTGTCCTTATATTTCTGAGAAAAAGTTTAAATTTTTCTAACATGTGTATTCTGCTCCATAATATATCTTTTTAATATAAAAATATTTTAATTCTTACGAGTTAAATATTTTACATTACACACACGTATGCATGCCTCTATCAAAATTGTCCTGGGAAGACAAGCTTCGGTTACACCGCTGCTTCACAGAAACCTGGGTGCACCACTGTGTAGGCAGTATGGGAAGCATTGCCTTAAAGGAATTTTACTGCTGTTTGCTCCAAGAATATGAAAATACAGAAGCTGTATCTAAGGTTTTCACTGAAAACTTAATGACATTGTTCTGGTTTAATTTATAAATGCTTTTCCTTAAAATGGTTTCAGAGGCTTTCCTACAATTATCTTCTCCTTTTATCCCATAAAAAAAGAAAGGGAAGATAGTTTCAACCAGTGTATGCTGCGTTTGAGATGCCTGGGACCATCTGGAGCTTGGGAAAGAGGTTTTTCTGGGAGAACAGATTTGGGAGTTGTCAGCAATTAAAGCTAAGGAAATGGATGGAGTGACTCAGAGTACACTCCTTGCAGAAGGAGATGAGGTCAGACATTAGAGGGCAGACAATACAGAACCTATGAAGGAGCCTGAGAAATTGCCTTTAAGAGAGAAAAGGGAACCTGCAAAATTCATCACAGTATCTAGTGCAATGGTTTCTTTATAAATATTAAGTTTAAGGACTGGGGATTTAGCTCAGTGGCCTAAGCGCCTGCCTGGCAAGCACGAGGTCATAAGTTTGATCCCCCATGCCGCAAAAAATAAATAAAATAAATATTAAGTACTAAAATAACCATCAAAGAAATTTAGTAAGCATATTCCTTCTCCCTTCAAAACACTATGCTAGAATAAAGAATACAGAGATAACCTCTCAAAGGCCCAAAGAATCAGTTGGAAAAGAAAATCATATGCAAGTAAGTCAAACATGGTAAGACACATACTATGAAAGTGATGACACATGAGGCAGACTGCAGCACCAAGAAAGGGGAAGGTCAATGCAGAACTTCTCAGAGTAATGCAAGGACTGAATCTCAAAGGAGGAGGAATTCATCAAGCAGTAGAAAAATCATTTGGGAAGGCATTCCCAGCTGCAAGATCTGCAGGTATAAATGTACTGAATTATGAAACACTATAGAGTGGTTGAGAAGTTCCACGTAAGTAATTTGGTACAGCTGGGATTTAGTATTTGAAGAAAAAGTGGAGGAAATGAAGCAGGAAAGCCAGGCAAGATCAGGTTACAAAGGACCCTGTAAGACATGATAAAGTATTTGGATTTTATCTGGAAGACTAGGGGAAGCCACTGAAGGATTTTTAAATGGAGAGAAAGAGGCTCCTATTTACATTTCAGAAAGACCTTTCTTGCATCAGATGGGAAGATAGGCTAGAAGAACAAGACCAGAAGCAAGAAATCAAATAGGAAGCTAGTTAAGGAATCCAGGGAGAGCTAGAAAACTAGACTAGGCCAGAAGCAGTAGGGATGAAGAAAAGCTGACAGATGAGACAACTGTAGAAAAGGTAGAATTGCCTACACGTTGGATGTGGTTAAATCAGATAGAGAAAGAAGAATAAGAATGAAACCAGGCTTCTGCATGGGCAGTTAGATGCAGAAATTCAATTCACAGAGAATGAGAATAGCAGAGTAGGAACAGATCTGGAATTATTGTAATGAACTTCACTGCAGACATATTCATGTTAAGAAACTGGTTTGTCAGTAGTTATTCTGGAGCTCAGAGGATATACATAAACTAGCAATTCAGATTTGAGAGTCGTACACATATACACAGACACTGAAGCAATTGGGCTGAGGATTTTACAGGCCAAAAATATTAAGTAAGAGAAAAAGAAGGCTGAGGATAGAGCCAATATACAAAGGCCAGATAGAGAAAGATAGAAGAGTCCCCTTAGGAGATGGAAAAGAGGACTATAACTAGAACACTGGTGTCTAAAAATCCAGAAAAAGAGAATGTCAAAAGTGTCAATTTGTGTCAACCTCTTCCAAGAGATTATGAGTTCGCTAGGGCAAACCAATAAGTAAAAGTGAACATCCTTTAGAGTAGTAATTTAACGAATATCTTTGCCCAAAGACCTAGAAATTATTTTTTTTTTTTTTTTTTTTTTTTTTTTTTTTTGCGGCACCGGGGATTGAACTCACGACCTTGCGCTTGCCGGGCAGGCACTTAAGACTGCTGAGCTAGATCCCCAGCCCTGTTTTTTGAGACAGGGTCTCACTATGCTGTTCAGGCTGGCCTTGAGCTCACTTTGTAGCCCAGGCTGGTCTGGAACTCACAACGATCCGCCTGTCTCAGCCTCCCGAGTGCTGGGATTACAGGCGTGAGCCACCACACCCAGCTAAGACCTAGAAATTATAACATTCACTGTTGACCTCTGATAAACCTGCCTTTCCTAAGGGCAAAAACAGAAACCATGATGATGGTTTAAGTAGTCAGGTGACAATGAAAAAGGAAAAGCAGAAACCCAGCTGCAACTTGAGAGGGAGAGACATTTACAAAGTGAATTTTGAAGATTAGTATGTTAGTTTTATAATAAATAATTTTTGCCAGGCCTTAGTTGTGGAGACGCTAGGATTTGCAAGGTCCAAAACCTCTGAGGGCAAAGGAGAGGGGCAACTTTGTCTGCAATTCCCATTGCAGCTTCCACAGTTCCTCCACCTTCAGTTTGGTTCTGTTTGGTTGGGTTTGGGTTTTGAGACAGGGGCTTGCTATGCAGTTCAGGCTGGCCTTGAATTCACGATGCAGTCCAGGTTAGTGTCCAACTCAGGACAATCCTCCTACCTCAGCCTCCAAAGTGCTGGGATTACAGGAGTGTGCCACCACACCCAGCAGTCCCTCCACCTTTGTGTAAAACCTCTACCCTTCAGTACTCAAGACATGAATCTTGTCACATTCTAATGATTTTGGCTTCTCAAGATAAGGGATAAAGAAAGAGCGAGAGACCTTGCTGGTCCACCCCCTAGGTGTCATTTGGCAAGTTTACTAATTGAGCTGGTCTCCCTTTTTACTTTTATTTTCTGTACTGGGAATTGAACCTAGAGCCTTTGCACTGTGCTACATCTCCAGTCCTTTCGATGTTTGTTTGTTTGTTTGTTTGTTTGTTTGTTTTTGAAAGAGTGACACTAAATTGCCCAAGCAAGACTCAAACTTGTGGTCCTCCTGCCTCAGCTTTCCAGAGTGCTAGGATAATAGGTATGGGCTTTTCTACCCTTAAAGAGAATGTATATACAGTTTGTGTCACAAAATGAATCATTAAACTCAGTTCGTCAGAGACCTAACGTGATGGGCAAGAGCAGATAATCTGAGTCAGGTGTGGTGGCTCACGCCTGTAATCCCAGCACTCAAGAGGCTGAGGCAGGAGGAGCTTTGCGAGTTCAAGATCAGCCTGTGCTACAAAGTGAGCTCAAGGTGAACCCGAACTGCATAGCGAGACCCTGTCTCAAAAAACCACTAAAAAAAAAAAGCAGACAATCATGGATTCAAAACATAACTGAGACATCAACATGGAGCTAGCAAAGACAAAAGCAAACACAAGAAAGTTAAAGGTTCTCTAGAGAAGTTTTGCAAAGCCTAAGAACTAGTTTCTTCTCTTTTTTTTTTTTTTTATAATAGGCTGCACTGTTTATGCTCAGCTGAGTGGGTTGGGGCTAAGAGACATTAAGTGAAGTCTTAGGCCCAGAGTCTCATTCCCTACCCCAAGATCTGCTAGCATCACATCCATGTGCCTACCCCCATGCATATAGATGGCCCATCCAAGACTCTGATGCCACAGTTCTACACTGTCCTCGCCTCCAGTAACTCATCTAACCAACTCAGTTGTTACTAACCTTCTAACTCTTTCATGACCAGATCTGTTTTAATACTGAAATTTTACCTCCCAGAATCTCACCCCATAATTCACTCCTCATCTTGAACCCCTTATGCCCTTACACACAGATGTCTAACCTCAACCTCTTGCAATTTAGTCCTTTGAACCCTCTCTCTTTCCTTGTATGTACCAGGCCTTCCTTCCTTTTCAACCCCGCCTGGATGTGATCATCCTGGCTTTCCTTCCTACTCACTTACCAATCATAGATATTTTTATTCCTGTGGTCTTATAACTGAGCACTCTTAGGAGAAACAACCCAACAACAAAACTCACCCAACCACTAAACTGGTACCAACACAAGCTTAAATTGCTTAATCTTGTCAACTCAATGACTCCTGCAATCATTCTTCACTTTTGCTAAGTTCTTCATATCACCTTCAACTAGACCCTTAATCTCATTGGGTACATATCAAGGGGGAAAAAATAGAGGCTATAGTCATAGTCTTTTCAATTGCTTATATTTTTGCCCTTATCTGAATCTAGGAATAAGGCAATTAGAAGAAAATGTATTTATTGAAGTCAATCCAGTGATCAAGCTAGCTGGAGGCCACGTCACAATTTTTTTCAAAATTATCAACTCTTAAAAATTTGCTTTTAAGCTGGGCGTGGTGGCTCATGCCTGTAATCCCAGCACTTGGGAAGCTGAGGCAGGAGGATCATTGCAAGTTTGAGACCAGCTACAAAGTGAGCTCAAGGCCAGCCTGAATGGCATATTGAGACCCTGTCTCAGAAAGACAAGGGCCGGGAATTTAGCTCAGTGGGGCCTAAGTGCCTGCCTGGTAAGCGTGAGGTCATGAGTTCAATCCCTGGTGCTGCAAAAATTTGCTTTTAGACACTAAAATCCAATTTGGTGAAACTATCACTTCACCAAAATCTTGTTTCTTTCACTGATTTATAAAGTTTGTAACAACAGTGTTGCAAAGAAAGGCTTAATAGCTTTGTGGATTTCCATCTTTGAAATTTTCAGGTAGTTTCAGTTTGACCTAGTTTAGTTTTTGTTTTACCAAAATTTTTTCATTATTAGATCTGTTTATACATCAGGCTTAAGTCAAACTCCATTAAATGTCAGTTTTGTGTTTTACATATTTCAAACAGGATTCAGATGTGTGAAACAAAGATAATACTCATTTGATTGAGCTTATGAACAAATCTATGAATTAAGAGCAGTTAAAATGAATATTTTCCAACTGTTTCCATGGGGCAAGTTTTACCCTGATACTAAAACCAGACAGACATAACAAGAAAACAAAAATATCTCTCTGGAATACTCAGACAAAATTCTTCAACAAAATCCAGCAAACCATATCCTATAGCATATAAAAATATATGTCATGCTAAGTAGGGTTTATCCTGGAAAAGTAAGGTAAGTTTACTATCCTATGATCAGTTAGTATAAATATACCATGTCATATCAAAAGAAAGTGAAACCATGTGATCTCAGTACACAGAGAAAAAGCATTTTAAAAAAACTGACTTTTTAAAATTATAAAACATTCAGGAAGCTAGGAATAAAGGCAAATTTTCCAACCTCTGAAAATAACCACCCCTAGTATCATTTCTAATGTTAAAAAAACTAGATATATCAGCACCTGCCTGGTAAGCGTGAGGTCATGAGTTTGATTCTAGGCACCAAAAAAAAAAAAAAAAAAAAAAGACTAGATGTATCCAGAATACAAAGAATCTTTACAACTCAACAACAAAAGGATAGTTTTCAATTTTTAAAATGATAATAGGAAGCTGGGAGATAGATCTTTCTCAGATGGGGGGAGGGGGTCAAGAGATGGACTGAAGGGGGTGAGGGGAGGGAAAGAGGATGAAGAAAGGAACTAAAATGGGTTATATACATGTACCAACTCCACATAAGGAATGTAAACATTATGTACTGTAAACATGCAATAATAAAAAAATCTTTAAATGAGCAAAAGGCTTGAACAGACATTTCTTCAAAGACGTGCAGCCGGTTCCTTATGGGGACCCTATGAAGTTCTCAATGCAAAAATTAGAGAAAACTTCCTTATACTTCCAGTAGGGGGACAGAAAATGTACCAAACTAGCCCCAGAGCTCTCTGTTCTCCTTAACAAGGCCTACCCTCAGGAAAACTATTTTACCAGCGCCTAAACATAAACAACTTGGGTTTTACAAGTCCTAACCAACATGAAGGAAAAGAAATACCCAACTTCAGCCCCATTTAGAGCTTCCTGTCTCTGTAAGATGTAATAGGAGAGAAGGAGGATTTGGCAAATACTGGTGAAGATCACAGCCCAAGGACACAAGCTCATTAAAGACTAAGACCTCATCTTATGACTATGGAGTGTTTCCCTTACCTTTCACATCTCACTACATTAATAGGGCCCATGCCCAAAGAAGAAATTAAAACAAGTCTAATTACATTAGCATTAAAGAATAAAATGTGTAAGCTAAGAGAAGAACTATAAGCCTCAGGCCCTGTTTAAGAAATAGACTCCAGGAAAACCTAAACACAAAAGCAAAGGCAAAAACAAGAGGAAATTTTAACTTCTGACACCAGCACTACCACAAAGAGTAAGTACAGCTAACTCATAGCCAAACAGCATAAAACTCACATTAAAGGTCAATCTACCTCAGTTCCTTTCACCTGATACATCCTGTCCAGTTTCTACAACATACTGTCTAAAAGGTAAAAATATAGGCTGAATAGACAAAGCAAGCAGCAAAATCTGATAGGTATGGCAAAGATTTTGTAATTTTTAGGCTATAAATTTAAAATAACTATGGTTATATGCTAAGGACTCAAATGAAAAAAGAGCACAGGAGAAAAGATGAATTATGCTATCAGAGAAAAGGAAACACTATGAGGCAAACAAAAGGCAATGTTAGAAATTAAAAATATCATAATTGAAATAAGTACTATCTTTGATGGACTTATCAGTAGGCTGGATATGGCCTAGAGAAGAATCAATGAACTTGAAGATGTGCCAATATGAACTTTCCAAACTCAAAGGCAAGAAAGAAAAAAGAAAGATGGAAAAAACTGTAGGACAATAATAGCAAAAGGTGTGATACCTATGTAATGGGAATACCAAAGAAGCGAAGAGAAAGGATCCAAAGAAATATTTAATGTAATAATGGGCGAGAATTTTGGGGAATGACAGACACTAAGCCACAAATCCTGAAAACTCAAAGAATACTTAGCATGAAAAATATTGAAAACAAATTTATTCCAAGGTATATCCTATTTAAACTACAAAAAACACAAAACAAAAGAATCTTGAAAGAAGCCAGAAAAGGTATACAAATGGTTAACAACCAAAAGATGCTCAACTTAGTCATTAGAGCAATACAAATAAAAACCACAATGAAATACCATATTCTGCTCACTAAGATAACTACCATCACTGAGATATACAATAATAAGCATTGGCACGGATATAGAGAAATTGGAATTCATATCCTGCTGTTGAAAATATGAACTTATATACCTGCTTTAGAAATAGTTTGACAAATTTCCTCAAAATATTAAGCATAGAGTTGTAATACGTAGATACCAGCAATTCGATGTCTAGGTAAAACTCAAGAGAATTTTATTTATTTATTTTTGGCTTCTTGAGACAGGGTCTTGCTATGTAGTTCAGGCAGGCCTTAAACTCACTATGTAGCTAAGGCCAACCTTGAATTCATAGTGATCCTCCTGCCTCAATCTCCCAAGTTCTGGGATTACAGGTATTCCTGCCACCTCACCCAGCCTTAGGGACATAAAAACATATATCAACACAGAAATTTATATACAGATGTCCAAATCAGGATTATTCATAATATCCCTGAAGTAAATAACCCAAATGTCCATAAACTGATGAATGGATCAACAAAATGCGATATATTTATACAACTGAATGTCATTTAGTCACTAAAGAATTAATATACTGATAAATGTTGCAACATGCACTGAAAATGTTAAGTGAAATAAGCCAGATGTAAAAAGTATTGTATGATTCAATTTACATGAAATACCAAGAAGAAGCAAATCTATAGAAACAGAAAGTAAATTATTGGTGGCTGAAGAGAGAATGGAATGGAGTAACTGCTGGGAATAACTTTTGGGGTATAAGTTTTTTTGGGGGAGGACATTTTTGGATGATGAGCATATTCTCTTTTAAATATGGTGATAGATACACAACTTTGTGAATATACTACAAGACTATGGTGAATAAAGTTGTCACTTAAGAAAATTAAGCTAAAATGCCCAGGAAGGATGGTGTTTGTCTACAATCCCAGCACTCCGGGAGGCTGAAGCAGGAGGACTGCAGGTTCTAACCCAGCCTGGGCAACTTAACAAAACTCTGTCTGAAAATAAAAAATAAAATAAAAAAATGTAAAAAGGGATCGGGTTATAGCTGAGTATGAAAAGGCAAATAATTATATTGGAAATATCTTGGAAGAGAAAATCCCCTTAAGATTGTTTATAAAATGTTTGACATTTGGATAATTGCACAACACTTGAAAAGTAAAATGCACAAGAAAATCTCATTCCCAAAAGTCACAATTCCAAAGTAAGGAAAAACTTAGAATACATTGAAAGTTGGCCAGCCATGGCAAAATGACTTCAGCGAACAGCTGCAAACAAATTAAAACTAGAACTAAGTTAAAGTAATTTTTAAATCTGTCAACTAATACCTTGTAGAAATATTCAAACGAAATTTAAAGCAGTCCAACCATTCAGATGGTTGCAAACTTTACATATAGTTTAAAAACATAAAATTGGTAAATGACAAATTGAGCAGTCTGAAATTCAGAGAACTGATTTTCCTTGCTCTCCATCCCTCGGGACAGGCACCCTTCCTTTCCTCCACATTGAATGCCTTCACTGAGCTCTAGATCCCATCTGCTGCTTTCTCGAGCTTTTCCTCTGTGGGTACGCATGAGGAGCTTCCTTTTCACTTTCCTATAATCTCTACAGGGAGTCAAAGTCCATCAGAGCTGGAAAACATACTCTTGCAAGATCCCCACTCAAATAGTGCTGGACTTGGGCCACTTTTTAATTCTCTCGCTCACTTTTGCCAGGGTTGAACTCTACGGAGGAGCTCTAACTCTTGTGACTTCTCATGAGCACTTCGGGGGCTAAGGTTTGACACAATCTAAAACCAAACTCTAATGCTTCCTAGTGCCTCCTCCTCCCCCAAAAAGGATCAAATGAATAAAGGAGTCAGTGAAAATATCTGCTTCCTATTCAGTCTTTCAGGATCAGCATTCATGAGGTAGGCTTCTTGGTCATCTTTCCTTTTCCATTTGGTCATCCCCATTCTGGTCAGCCCTGCCTGGCCCCTGGCTAATTGGTCCTCCCACTGCTTCC
>RJWT010012463.1:0-22460 GCA_004365215.1 Cuniculus paca
AATAGAAATCATTTCTATGCTTTTTAAAAGAGATTATAATGGAATTTCAATAGTAAGGTCTAGCTAGTGTGGTTTGTACACAGGAAAATTATGATCTTAGTTATCTTTTCTATGTACTACTTTTAAAGTAACACAATGCTTTTATTATCACAAGGAGAGTCCTGAAATGAACAATCTTAAAAACATGGTATTTATGTGATGTCCACATTCCTAACAAAGGTTCAGTTGTTATGTAGTGAATTATACTGGGCAAGGTAATCATGCATATCTTTGTACATCGTTTTACATGGAAAACAGTGCTGCATAGAACATGGAAAGACCACGTGACCTGCACATGTTGGCTTAAGCCAATCAACTGCCAAACAATAATTTCCATCTAGAAATTTTTGAGAACCCAAAATATTAAGTGTCTGGAAGTTTCTACCCCAGCCCAAAGCAAGGCATCTGAATGACTGGTCAGTTAAACCTGCAGGTCTTCTCAATGCATCGCCTTGTGACAGGAAGCTCTCTTTACTTAGTTTTTAAGGTAAAAACAGTCATCAACATCTTGTTTTTGGTGGCAATTACAGTTATTTGCGTGGTGCTTCAGAAATTATAAAGCATGCACGCTTCCTCTGATCTCTAGCAGCCTCAAAAAGGAGGCATGGAGAAAATCAGCACCACCGCTCTACAAAAATATTAGCTGAGGTTTTGACCTAAGCTATAGAGGAAGAACAGGAGACAATGATGCGCTGGTTCCCTGGCTCTAAATGTCATGGATGAGATGTTTTCACAGAGAACTGGGTTGCTCTAGCATCCTTAGTTAAATGAAATTGTACTTCGCCACCATTTTTTCAAAGGGAGGGATGCGCATAACATATAGACTGTTCTCTTTTTAAGGGAGGTAAGTTTATAGGTCAGAAAAGGAAGGCAAAAAACAATAATAAGTAACACCTAAGAGCATAAGAAGACTATAATAAAGAGGCAGGAAATGTGACCATGGCACAGAAAAAATGCATGTTAAGAGTTTTTTGTTTTTTTTTAAACTGTAAAATTAGTAAACCAAAACAGAAGTCTTTGGAATTATTGAAGGTTCAGTATAATGAGTACTTTCTAAGGTTAATGGTGGGAGGTTACAATGAAACAGTGGTTCTTTCAGAAAATTTTGCTCTATGTGGCCGAATTCCTAAAAATGCAGCCAGTAGATACCTCAACGCTTTTGAGGACAGGAATGCAGACTGCTCAGCTGTGACCAGAGCCACATGCCCTATGACGGACACAGTCGCTAGAAGCTCCTATGAGATGTGGAATTCTTCATCACCGCACTTATCTTATGCATTTTTTGAAAGCTTTATTCACTTTCTGACAGTTACTGCTATGGTGGATCCAGTTCAAGTGTGTCCTTCGAAAGTCCATGTGCTGGGGGCTTGGTCCTCAGTGTGGCTGTGTGGGAGGAAGTGGGGGCTGCAAGAGTCGGCCTGGGTGAGAGGTCATCACTGGTCCCTCCCCACTCGCTAACTTCCTAATTTGCTGTGTTATCTATCACTGTCATGCACACTTCTACCGTGACATGACAAAACCAAGAGGGCTCTCACAGAGGCTAAATGAATGGAATTGCTCTACTTTTGCAGACTTCCATTATGAAAAAGGTGAGCTAAATAATCTTTCTTTACAAAGTACACAACCTCAGGTATTTTGTTATAGCAAAGGAAAACAGACAAGTACAATTACCAATTGTCTTAGTCCTTTTCTCTGATGAATTATATTTACATTATAAATCATACCTTATACTTGACCAAAGAATTACACAGTTAGAGATTGAGCTATGCACATGTTCATTATGTCACTGTAGATAATAGTTTTTAATCTGGTAGCAATATATACATTCAAAGATAAGAAATTGTTTAAAAGAATTTGGTACATCAAGTATGGAGTGCCACACTCTTTACTAAAGATGTTAGAATCACTTTTACTTGATAGAAATTTAAAATGTATTGTTAATGAACAAAAAGAAGTCCCAGTTCAAGGTAGAATAAAGAACAGAGACTGGAGTCATGTCACACATATCCACATTCCCTACTCTGAAAAGGCAGACTGAGATTCAATCCTGAGCAAGGAAGAAAGAATTCTTTTGAAAAGCACCTGCTTCTGTAAGGCATTTCTAAAGAGATCCAAGTGACTGGTACAGAGACATCACCTGACCCTGAACCTAAGGAAAAATGAGTGCAGGCAGCACATGGCTCAAAACAGACCCAGAGGGCATGCATGGCAACCCCAGGGCAGAGATAACAGACCCTGGGATCAAAAGGAAGCACTGCTGAGAAGTCCAAGGAGATGTGGCTGCCCCTGAGGGCCACACAGGCACATGACCATGGTCATTCAAATGGCTAATATCCAGCGTCTATTGGAATCAGTGTTTCCTCATTAAGCAATAAATGCCCAGAAGAATGAAAAGATACATTTCTGGGAAAGAAATCAGGAAAATGTGCCAAAAGAGTAACTGCTAAAAGTTGATAAAACAAAGTGGCAAATTTTTGTGAAGCACGTCAAGTACATTTTCAACATGTTATTCGAACATTTATTAAGCACAAGTCTTAAGGCTGAGGATAATACTCTCGCTCTACAGCTTTTATAAGGACATACTGTCAGTTTGAATCCTATGGATATACTTTGTGAATGTATATCCCAAAAAAAGCTTGAATTGTGATTCTGTCTGGAGTCATGCTCAGTCATTGGACTTCTAGAAATTTCCTTCATTGCTTTTCCTTCATCTACATAAAAGGAGAATGGTGATATCTAGCACAAATTCCTGTGGCAGACAGAAGAGCTGAAAAGATCAATAGGTTAGTATTTATAAACCACAATTTAGGTGATGAAAAGTCAGCAGATGCATAAAATAAACATTATGTTGATGACAGACTATCGATCATAAAATAATTACTTTGATCAAGGGCAACAGCTTTGTTTGATTCCATAGGTTGCATGCATGGTCCTCTTGGACAAGTATATTACATAATCACAATAATTACCATTTTCTAACCACAAGATCAATGAGGAGAGCACAAGTCTCACTATACTTGCTACAGGAGAATATTGGTTTAAATCATAGTTGCTTTGTACCTGAGTTATTAAAAACAGAATATCACTCATAACACTCAGATAATAAAATTAAACATGTTCTAAGATGGCATAATAAACTCTCCTATTCACTAATGAATTGTATAAGTAAAATTCATTTTGAAATTTTTAATGAGTGGCATGATTACATTTTAGTGAAAGCATAGAAAATGTATGGAAAAATACAGACCAAACCTATAGAATTATTTCATTAATATATGGAAGAATTGGGCTGACTTTGAAGTAAATGATTTCAATTATCTACATTTCTGACTCTTCTGCAATTGCATTTCCTGCTTTAAGAATTAGAGTCATTTCAAAAACACACAAGACTTAGAACGATTAATTAGAAACACAAATGAGAATTCATAGTTAGAAAAATATGAACATGCCGGGCGTGGTGGCTCACGCCTGTAATGCCAGCACTCGGGAGGCTGAGACAGGCGGATCGTTGTGAGCTCAAGACCAGCCTGGGCTACAAAGTGAGCTCAAGGCCAGCCTGAATGGCATAGTGAGACGCTGTCTCAAAAACAGGGCTGGGGATCTAGCTCAGCGGTCTAAGCGCCTGCCCGGCAAGCGCAAGGTCATGAGTTCAATCCCCAGTGCCTCAAAAAAAAAAAAAAAATGAACAAAAGCCTACCTCATGGAAAGTAGGAAGAATAATTTGAAAATGAAAGAGTATGAATAAAATTAAAAATAAGAGTTTCACAAAGGTCCTCACATTTTGACCTAAAAGTCTACTAATCAATCCTAAGGGAGCAATCCTAAAAGCGGACAGTGGAACACATACGCTGTGGAACCCTTCTTCAAATATTAAAAAAATAAATACCTGAATATGGCCCAACTACTTAGTGAAATGCTATCCAGCCGCCATGCCTGCACTGGGGTTTCCTGGTGATTCAGGGGAATGTGAGGAACTCAAACCCTGGAGTTACAGAAACAAGAGCACAGGAAACACGGTGATCTGCAGCACCATCTGGCCATGCAAGCCGGCATCAGGAGCTCTTGCTTACAGTGTCTTATACCACTGTTTGGCTCCTGCATGAGCTCCTCTGCAGAGCTTCCTCCATACGGATGCATCACACTGACGAGAAGAAATCTTGCTAAAACGTGGAAAGAAAAAGTTCCTGGGGCCAATGGACAAAACCAAAACAAAAATGAAACATGCGGATGTGTGTTCAGACTTAAAGAGAGACTTCATTAGGGTGTGAATCCAGAATGTCCCACAACGGGCAGTGGGGCTGTGGGAAGGTGTATGAGAAGCAGCGGGGTTTTCAGAAAGCCATTGGTGGTGGGTGTGCTACACTTGCCAGAGGATTAACCCATTCAGACTCCGAGCTGAACACGCTGTGAGGAGGGGCAGGGCTGGTTGGGTGTGGCCCAGACAGGAGTGTTCTTGTCCTTGGCTCCTTTCTCTCTCGGTTTCCTGGTCACCATGGGTCAGCAGCTGTCCTCCACTGTGCCCTTCCACCTTGCTGCTTCTGCCTTGGAGCTGGCCAAGCATGGACTGAAACCAGGAGCCCAACAGCCTCTCCTCCTGCAGACCGTGCTGTGTTGGGCACTGAGTTCTAGTGATGGGAAAGGGACCAAGACAGACTTCACAAGGGACTTCATTCGACTCGTCACCAGCTTCCCGGGACCTGTAAGAGCTGCTGGTGATGTCCCTGAGTGCTGTGATGCTTCTCCTGGGGCTTTGTAGGGGGACGGTAAAGCCCAGGAGGGAGTAGAGAGGCTCAGGGAGGCTGCGTGAACACCGAAGTCACTTGGGAACCGTGATTCGGCCCAGGCCTGCCTGGCTGCCCTTGGCCTAGGCTGCTACTTTCACAGGACTCACTTTTCAGATGGAAGAAAGTTTTTGTAACACATGCAGCAAGCGGAACAAAAGGTAAAAGCTGTTATATAAACAGCAGTGGAGGAGGCACTGGCCGCTAGACCTAAAGACTTGCTCTGCCGGGGCTTTTCAGAGAATGACAGAGCCGCATCCTGGCCACAGTGGCTCCCTGCAGGACAGGAGCAGAGGGGCAACCACAGCTCAGTGCTGCACATTTACTCATGCTCAGTACTAAAAATAAGGCAGTGCCATATTTACAGTGTTGAGTCACCAGGAAACACGAAAAATACGAGCCTGCCAGTGGCTTTTTATAGGAGGACTAGCAATTTTGTTTCATGACTGTCACAAACAAATCACAGTCCCTGTGCTACAGGGAAACCTGGTTCCAATTTTCCCTTATCATCACTTTCTCTCCTGCTGGTGAATGGCCACACACACACACGCACGCGCGCACACACACACACACACACACACACAGAGGTACACACCCTATGCATGCACTCATGTGTGCATAAAAACACATGAGGCTATTACACACACTCTGCTCACCTTGAGTGGTCAACCTAGTTCTCTCACAAGACCCCACTGTGACCCAGTCCTAGGTTTTCTTGCTTGTACGTATACAAAAACGATGAAAGGGCTGTAATCAAAGGCCACTCTTAGCTGGGTGTGATGGTGCAGGCCTGTAATCCTAGTACTCTGACAGGCTGAGGCAGGAGGACTGCAAATTCCAGCCCAGCCCAGACAACTTAGTGAGACTCCAAAATAAAAAGGCTAGGGATTCCTTCCCAGATCACTGCTTCCAATAGTCAGAAAGAGCAACCCAAGTTTTCTGGACACACAAGCTCTTCTACATGGCACACATGCAGTCTATTACCAACCCCCAAATCTCACACCTTTCCTTTTGCACTTGTTTTTGCCCCTCTATTACTAGAGTCTCAATTATTAGTTTTGGCCAACATTACCCCTGGTCTTTTCCAATATCCTATCATCTTTATTCTACCACCCAATAGAAATCATTAGTTTTAGCCATAGTAATTTGAAATTATTTCCTAATTTAAAAGTAATCCAGAATCATGCAAATTCCCCAGCACACAATCTAACATGACTCAAACTCAAAGAAGAAGAAGCAAGGGAACATATTCTTCCAACTTCAACTCTTTGTCCATCATCTCTATCCACCGGTGACAACTCACTCATGGCCAAACACTATCATTTATCACAATTCATCTCTATTCTCGTCTTCACTAGAAAATCTCATGGATTCTTTCAACACTTTTTTTCATTCCTTTTTGGAATGTCAAGAGCACTTTATAGCCTACTTGTATTTTTCCCGTAATATGTATCAACTCTACCTGTTATCACACACACACACACGCGCGCACACACACACACACACACACACATTTATCAATGTGTCTCCTTTCTTGAATGGTAGAACCACTGATTGATAGTTTGACTCATTCATTCATTCATCCATGCATTCAGCACATGTTCACCTTATATTTATCCAAGGTTAGGAATCGTGCTGGGTGTACAGGACACACTGGCATGGCAAGTAGACAAGGTCTGTCACTATGAAGGGTTATTGGGTTAGCAGTAAGTAACAACAATGCCAGGTGATATGTGCTGAAAACCAGGAGAAAGATGTAGAGCTGGCAGACCCTCCTCCAAGAAGTAACAGCAGAACTGAGCATTGCAGAGGGAGAAGAATGTTCAAGAAGGAGAGGCTGGGGTGCAGAGTGACTGGCAGTCACTGACAGTAAGTTGCATGAAGACTTTAGCTCCTCCTGGATTCATCATTGTGACCAAAATTCCTTAAATATCCTAAGTGCTCATAAACACTGGTTACATGAAAAAAATGACTTGATACCATAACTAGTCCCAACATGACCTGATTTCTCTGCTTGATCCAGCACAGAGGTATCCCACAGAGGACAATGTGGTTGCCACCATTTAGGCCACACAGCTGGCGCCCACAGCCCCCCTCCTCCATGCCTCTGCAGCCTCCCTCACACACCTGGCCTGGTCTCCCAGAGGAGCCACAAAGACGTGTCCAGGGTGTGGTGATCCCATCCTCAGGGCCTGGCTCTTCTTCTACTGCACTTTCTGCAGCGGAGCTAAACAGGGCCTCCCTCCTCCTGGTATCATTTCTATACCCCTTCTCCTTCTCCCCAGTGCCCACAGGTGACAAGGAATAGCTGCAGCAGGAATGTGAGACAGCTCATTCAGGCGGCAAAGAGGCAAGAGTCTTGAAATAGGGCATCTGAGATAAGTGCAGAAAAGGGCAAAAGGGCTGGGAGAGCAGGGGTAAAGGGGATCAAGAGAACTTAAAACAAAATCACTAACTTTCAGGCTCCATGAACAATGTGGGAAAAATTAAGACCAATTACTGAGCACTCAGAAGCCAGATCATCAAAGCCCTTTCGTCCTTACTCTGTCTGGCTGTGCAAGGTGACCAAGGTGGAGCAAGGGAAAGCATTTCCGCGGAGGAAAGGCTCCGTACCAGGAGGCCAAAGAGGGAAAACTGGGAAAGAGAATCGATGAAATTCAAATGAACAGCAAACCTCAAGAGACAGCAGAGGCAAACCAACCAGAAGATGGCAACAAGGAGTCCATGCTTTCCCTGCGTGGATCTGCAGAGACTGAGAACTTTGTCCTGCATTCCCACTTTTCCTTAAGTAGCAAGATGTGCAGCCTACAGGCTGGAAGGAGAGAAAGCTGGATTCAGGCAGAAATGGTACCCCAGGTCTGCATTTGGGAAGGGTTTCCTGCATCCCTGGGAAACTAAGAGCAGTACTGCTTTCGGGGATGTGCAGGAATTATTCAGTTTTTTCTTCTTACACAAGGACATGGCGTCTTCCTCCCAGGTTAAGTTCGAGAGCGCCCTACACATGTTCTAATAAGGAGAAGCAAGTAGGCAGTCACAATGCGGCCTCCAGTAATGGCAATACCAACCGCCACGGTACAAGGCCACTGTGAAACCAGCACTCACAGGCTCTCCAAGAGAGTGGAGAGCATCCTCACAGCCCCCCAGAGCAGCTGGGGGGCTGAAAAAGCCACTTGGAGATGAGCTACTTTCTTCTATTTCCTCAGCTTGCTTCCATTATGGTCTACCCCTCAAGTAAGCAACTCAGAAGACAAAGATGAAGGTCGCTGGCCAGGCCAGAAATTCCGCCCATAGGGAGAGGCTTTTACCCTCTGGAAACAGCAAAGCTGCATTTTTTTCATGCCCAGAATAGCAGCCATAGTGCCTGTGCCTTGAGTCTTGTGCAAAGTAAGTGAGACATCTGACTCCATCTTGGAAAGCACAAACTGCTTCCGGGACAGCACAAACTGCTTCCGGGGCAGCAGCTGCAGTCACCTTCTGAATGGTACAAAACCATGAACCCCAGTGGCCACCGGAAAGGTGCCTATTGTCAGGAGTCCAAAGAGGCAGTAATGCAAAACGCACACATTTCAAGAGAAAGGGTAAGAGTAACAGGAAAGCCGAGGGTTAGTATCTGCCCCTTGCCCTTCGCACTCTGCCGTCCCAGCACCACCTCTGAGTAGAAAGGCAGTGGGACCCTGGGGTCACGTGGAGAGCTCTGCTGCGCGCCTCTCTCCTCGGAATGAACAGGGTAAGCACGGAGATGCCCGCACGGGGATACTTCTTACATAACCACGGGATTCTCGAATTGGTTCTGTCCCTTCCCGTTGGAAAGGTTTTGACAGTCTTCCCACACACACAAAATGCCATCCCCAGAATTAGCATCCCACACCTCGGAAGAGCCAGCTCCCTGTGCATAAGTCGCTTCCTAGCAGACATGAAACAGACATGTAACATGCGTGTGAAGTGCGGAGGCTGGTGCTTCTTCTCCCAAGGTCCCCATCTCAGTTCAAGGTTACAAAGGGCACCTTGGCCAATGGTGGGCGCTTGGCGAAAGGGAAAGTGAAATAAATATCTTGACAGCGTGATGTCCCAGGAAGAAGGACAGACACAGAAGTGCACACTAAGTTCACGACCACCAAATTCAGAGCCACAGGGAGCCAGCTACCACACTGTGGATCTCTGAGCTGATCATTTCCTTCAGCTTCTTGGCTGCACCCCAAGATACTCAGCACTGTTCTCAGGGGGGGGCTTTCACTATGATCCTCCCTGGGCAAACCCCCAGCCCATGATCTATATCAAAACCTCACCAGAGAAGTGCTGATGTCTACACCAACCCACCATAGGCACCAGGATCTACTAACTGCCAATCCTAAGCAGACTCTGACATACTCGCTGGCCCTAGCACTGCCCAGCCTTGCTCAAAGCACTCTCAAAAGGGTATCACTAGTTGGGTGTGGTAGCTCACACCTGTAATCCTAGCATTCAGGAGGCTGAAGCAGGAGGATTACCACAAGCCAGCCTGAACTACATAGTGAGACTGTTTCAAAACATGGAGGGGGGGGTCATGGATGAAATCATCCAATTAAAAGTGTTTCCTACTGTAGACAGAAAAATTAACTTAATAGATACTGTGCTTTGGGAGTCCTGCATCCTTTTTGAAATATTCCTAAAAGTAGAGATTTCTAACAAGTGGCACCCATAAAGACACAATGAGGGCCCCTAAGCACAGTATTATTCTGCTTAAGAAAACTCTAGGGTTCATGGATCTGGAGATGTGTTACCTCCCAGGACCAGCTCTGGTGCTGCAGCCCCACAACTCTACTCTCATCCAGCTGGGCGACATCACATGGACACCCGTCCAAGTCACCCAGACCCCCACTCAGTCACCCAGACTCACTCATCAGATCCGAACAGCAGCTCCAGTACAAAGAATGCAAGAAGACGTTCTCAGCATGGGTAGGTTTGTAACAATCTGGCATCGAGTGACCCACCAACCCCCATAACCAGCCTGAACAGGAACCACTGCTGTACCAGAGTTACTACTGTGGTGTTAAAAGGTTCGATAAATCACGCAAGGTCACGGGGCTAGCTAATGAGCTATGGTGCTGAGATGCAGAATGTGGAGTCTGGTGCCAGAGCTGCTGTGGTTATGAAAGATGAAGCCGGGTTGTTTGAATTTCACTTGGCCCCCAGGCTCCCTTGCCTTTGGTCCCTGTGCATCACCTCGGTACCTGCTGGATGGTGCCCTTTGCTGCCAGGTGCCCAGGTGAAGAAAAGCATTCAAGAAGGGTGCGGAGGACACACTAAGAGGTGTGTTATTGAATCAACTGTGCTATTAAATTGCCTTCTTCTGTCACAGCCTACAAGGGGACAAAGTTCTTGTAGATTTTAAATCAAAACTGAAAGGATGAAGGCTTTATGTTAGGCCTGAACCTTTTAACATTTTCCCCATATAGAGGGTTAAGTACGTTACTTTTTCAAGCTGGTCCTTGGTCACCATCACCAGCCTGTAGGAGTTTCAATGCTCAGGCCTTGGTGAGCGGCGCCCCCTCGTGGCCAGAAAGCGCATCCGTCTATAACAGGCCCTAAATATTCCTCAGCCCAACGATGGGTGCTAAGCAGAAAAGCGATAGGGAAAAGCAGGACTGGAAGAAATCTGTCTTCTCACCCCATATTCAGTAACCATCCCCCACGGTTAAAACTACTCCAGTACAAAAAATATATAAGAAGGAAAGTTGAGTATTGTCATGGGAATGAATCATAGCTTGTTTCCTTTAAAAATAGCAAAGAAAAAGAAATAAAGGCCAAGCACTGTGCGTGTAGGATTCTCCACGTGTTCCCTGCTTCTGAAATAAGGTTGCGGTACACTACACTTCTCTGTGTCTCCTCCCCCGTGGGGATGGGAAGAAGAAAGGACCCATCACATGCACAAAGTCATCATCACAGTACAGCAGAAATGGTGACAATGAAGCGAGAAGAAGGGGCCTCACAGGAACAGGACACAGGTGGTCACCCTGCCATGCCACACCACACCAGAGTGGAGCGTCCTTCCCAAGGCATTGGGCAGAGAAGATGACTGTAGAAGACAGGATCTGGAAGTATTGGAGTGGCACTCCTGGTCTGTCTGTATCACCTGGGGATCCAGTGACACTGAACTGAAGCAGGGCAGGACCCGGGATCTCAGCGTCAACCTGAAGAGCCCGTTGTGCAGAGCCCTGCCCAGCGATGACCCATGCATGCTCCCTTTCAAGGACAGCAAATGAAGTCCAACATGGATTCTTCTTTCAGTCTATGGGAGACTTTCCCAAAGCTATTGTTTTCCCTACTTATGTAACTACAACTTGAAGACAGTTGAAGTAAATATGGTCCCTGCATGTGATAGGAAACACAAAGACAGTGCCTGCCATGCTCTGTGTGATTTGACCAAAAATGTCCCACAAAGACATCACAGAGCCAGCCCTGAGAGGCCAGGGCAAGACACCCGCGGCCTTCTTTCCACCTGCACAGGAGCCCTAGTTGCCAATTGGTACAGGAAGACATGGCAAGAAAGTTTCTGCCTAAACCACAGAGGCCTCCTGGGCAGCTCGACTGTGGCTCATTCCTGCTTTCCGAGTCCCCTAGGTATCTGCTGCAATGAGGGACAGTAGCAAGAAGAAAAAACAGTCATTCAAGAGGCTCAGGGGTCCACACCATGAAAACAGATGTTGCCACAGGCACCTGAACATACAGGTGCAGAATCAGCTACCTAAAAGGCAAAGTGCAAAAGTGATCCCCAGAGGCCCCATCTACACAAGAGACGCATAGCGAGAGTCAAGTCAGGCTTTCCCAGGAGCTGTGTGCAACTCCCCAGCAAGGCCAGTTCCCTCTGCCTCCACGGACCACCACTGCCCTCTCCATGTTACTACTGTTACACGTTTTAATTATGTGCATTTTTAAGCCCCCGTAATGAAATATTGCTCTTGTTTTTCCAGTCAGTATTCACTTAGGTTTTCCATTTGCAGGGCAAGCTGTCCCCTGTTTCCATGTTGGGGTGGAAACAACAGACCGGAGGCAGCGGTAGGTTCTTATGCACCACTCACAAGACTTTTGTGACAGCATGAAGAGACTGGAAAGAAGACTCAGCAAGAGAATTCCATTTTCTATGGAGCTGCCTGGGCATCTTAGAAACCTTCGAGTTCCTGTAGAGAAACTGGTAAGGGCTCTGGGGATCTCTGAGGAGACTGAGACTCTGACTCAGTCCTACAATTTCAAACCCTGCAGTCTCAAAAGTAGGGTCTGCAATGCAGGACCCCACCCAGGGAGGTCAGCTGGCTGCTCGGAGCCAAGGGCAATGGTTTGGCGCCACCTGGTGGTCATTTAGGTGCAGGCGTCACTAAGGAATTTATATGGCAGGTCAGCATTGCCCGGTAAAGGCTGACTGTGTCCAGAGGTTAGCAGATCTGGGGTCCACAGCATTTGCCTTGGAGAGAGAGGGTGTCTGATCAGAGGGAAATTAGGAGGCTGGGAATGTGGGAAATTAGGAGGCCCTTACAGTGCCCACCTGAGGTCACACAGCGTAAAGCAGACCCAGGCCTCAGTCCCTGGTAATCAATCCCCTGGGGTCCCTCAGTGGAGAGGACTGGTTGGACCAGGGATGCTGGCTAGTATTAGGCCAGTGCTTCCCAGGAAAGCACCCAGGGGCAGCCTGAATTCCATGTACCTCAGTTAACACAACTTCAGTAATGTGGCCTTAAAATACGTATTTACTGTCCTTTTGCTTTTATGACCTACTGTTTATGGAACATATCTGTAACTTACTCAAACACAAAGTGTTTGGTTAGTAACACCATGTCAACTGTGAAATCATTCATGTGGGGGAAAAGGATTCAATTACAAAAACCTGCTTTATTATGTGCTTTCCAGAGATATCTTTGTGGGGGCCCAGCAAACATCACAAAAATCAAGTAAATGTAGCTATTTAATTTCCTCAACTGCCACAGATGCATTCTAGATTCTTATTCTAGAACAACTGTCCTTGTTCTCCAAGGAACTGAATCCCAATCCTAGTGACCAAAACTTTCTATTTACATCTTTTGAAAATGGAGCTCAAATACAAAACAAGTTCACTAGGGCCTGAGTTTTCTACCTAGTATAATTTTAGGGAAAACTTGCCAAATTTGAGAGACACCAAATTTTAGTTCAGCATCAGTTTCAAGGTAGTTTCTGGCTTTAAAAATAAATGAATGAACTCCCAGGATGTCACTATGTTCTCCCCATGAACTGCCACAGTGTAAGCAGGGCTGAATGGTCTGCAGAAATCCTTCAGGCTGTCCTCACATGAATGCCAGGCAATCAGAAGCGGGCTTCTTCTTGCCCACCTTACCATACAGGACTCTTTGGGATCGTCTTTCTTCCATGGCTTCCTCCTGCCCCACAGCCTCTGGTGGACTTCCTCCTGCTCCTTGTTAGCAGTGGTTCGGTTCTATAGCATGGCTGCAAACCCTAAACCCACAACTACTGAAATACCATCATTCCCAGAGGCAACGCATCATTGGGCTTCCACCAGCCCTTTGTCAATAAATTTAGATCAGCCAGTCAATAGTTATAGCCTTGTTCTAAGTGCATTTGCATTGAAACGCATCTTATTTAATATATATTGATGATTCACTATATTCAACTTGTAGCCTGAGGTGCTACACGTATTTCTCATATTTTCTCTGTGGGGCACATGACAGACTCCTTGTACTTAGGAATCTAAGTGACCGCATTTCAACGCACTGCCAAGTCAAACAGCAACGTTAGAAAAGAGAGTAAAGGGACAAGTGAGGCCCGAGCTGGACAGTGGAAAAGATGCTTATTTGTAACACTAGAGCTGAAACAAAAAGGCAAAGGACCCTCTTGCTGCCTTGCTTGACTTCGGTTGGGGACACATGATGGGGTCAACTCGAATTTTTTACCACCAGGCACCAGATTGATAATGACCACAAAAGCACCCTGAATTTTGCTTTGGGGTTTAGAGGTAAATTTTGATGCATAGGGGAATTTGCAAATGGAACTTGGATAATGAGGAACCCTGAATATGAGGATTGACTGTGAACTTCAAACTTAAAATCTTCTATGATCATTCTTTCACTCCCCAAGCTATAGCATTTGGACAAAAACACAAAGACGCTTCCCTCTGTGGTACAGGGTGGAGATGGAACTGGAGGAAGACAGAAAAAAGCATGCAGTTTACCTCATTTCTTGCTCTCTGTTTTTTGGGTAAAATATATTAAGATGACATCAAGCCCTGATATATGCAATTATATATAATTATACTTGTATAAATATGCACAATTATCTTGTCACCTGAGAAGGAACAAATCCTCTTGAAATCTGAACATACAAGAACCTTCAGTTGGAAACATTTTCCCATTATCCATCAGCTTTTCTACCTTCACATCTTGAGACATTTTTTGAGGAAAAGTCTGAACAGACTAACGGAGATATTTATGAAATGTTTTAGGTTAATGGAAATTACATGGCTCAGAAACAATATCTTTTGAAAAAGAGGAAAGAAGAGTTTATTTTGTCCATGATCAAGTTAAAGGAAGTGGAGAAAAAAATAGCTTGGTCCCATTTTAGCTTCTGAATCAAGACAGATGCTTCTACTGCTTGACCACTGGACTGAGTGAAATTCACAAACAGAGAAGGTGCAGATTTAAAATCAAGACAGTGGCAAATTCTAAACAGGCCAGGAATACAAGCATCACAAAACATAAAACCTGTTTTCAGTTCCTGGGCTTTGCAATCATAGAGTACAGTGAGCAAACAGTGAGTCATTCTCTGGGCCTTGTGCCTCCCCGGGCTGCACGCACCCTTCCTTAGCAATTCCCAGGACCAATCATCACGGCCAGTTGGCCCCTCCTCTCACAGGGCTCGACAAAAGCCAGTCCATTTTGAAACCAGAGAATCAGTAAGGAAGAGGTCTTACAAGATTAAGCGGCTTTATTTTAAAAGCATGCACCTTCCTCTGTTATGACTAACATACAAGCCATTTAGCCACCACAGATTGAGCTTCTGGAATTATCTGATCAGAAAAGTCTGGTCGGTTGGTATGCAGTGCTGAGCAGGAGTGTGAGACCCATTTGTTTTGTAAAGGTGTTAGGTTTTGTCAAACCTTAACAACCTGTTCTTCTTGCCTTGTTGGAGCAACGGCCTCTCTTACTTTGAAAACCTCCCACACCTCCCTGTGATTTCCATGATGTGTGATCCCTGCAAGGAAGGAAGGGACACACCAGTAGCTCAGTGCCACCTTGGTTCCATGTATGGTGCTAGGTTCTGGCCCATGACCTTGCAGTGTCCTGTGTAAGACTGAAATAGAAGAGCCAATGCCCAGTTGTGTAGCTGAGGAAAACAATGCCCATACAGGTTAAATGACTGACTCCCTGGCTGGAAGCTCAGAAATAGGAAAACTGAAATTAAAATCTAGGCCTCTGGACTCAAGATTTGTTATTCAATGCTTCTGCCTTCCTTGGGACGGGTGAAATGAGAAATTCATCCTACAAATTGAACTTTCCATGAGACAGATCCAAAAGATTATCCAAACCTCAAAGTGCTGTTTCCAGGTCAGTAAGAGCTTAACAGGCAAGATGATCTTCTGGAAGCAGGCACAGAATCCCACCCAGGTCTGCTGACACCATCTAGAGGAACTGCCATCTGCTATGTGGCCAGCTCTCGGTGTTTCTGCAAATGGTCTCTAGGTGGCGCAGTGACTCTGTGAGTCTCAGGACTGGGCCTGTGAATTTCTGCCTGACTGGGTATTGGAAAGTGAAAATATCAACTTGTCAAAGTCGTTGGCTTCTTTCCAGCAAAGAAGTCATGACTCGACAGTCTTTCCAACTTCTCAACTCGCCAGTGCAAGACTGTGACCTGGAAGGAGGTGCCAAAGAAGTTCTCTAAAACCAAAAACTGAAAAAGAACCATGGGAAAAATAAAGCAAACTTATGCTCCCTTTTGGTTCTTCTCTGTTCGAGGTCTTTGTTTTTTTCTAAAATAACTTTTCATGTCCTTGTGGAGTGGGTGGGCCTCAGAAATTCTAAACGCTTTGAAAAACACATACAACTGACCCTCAGGGGGATAAAAAAACCTTCAAGATTCTTCATAAGGTACTCATACACAGAGTGCTCACCAGATGCAGAAAATAAAGACAGAGAGAGGTGCCTTGCATCTAAAGTGTGGAAGGAATTCACAGTGATGTTAAGATTGATGGAGCACCCTGAGAAGAGTGACTCCGATCTTAGCTCATGGAATACACTGGTGATTTGCATAAGTACAGAGCCTGAAAATAAAAAGGAGATGCTTCATTCAGTGTAACATGCACAGGGACCCAGGGTCTGGAACAAGCCCAGTCCTGCTGGGTACTCACTTTCCAGCCCCTCCACACCTATGGCTGGGACCCAGAAGTCCCCGCCAAAAGCCATCAAGACCTGGGGTAGGGACACTGGGAACACTGAAGGGACAGCTCAAAAAGAGCATGGAGTTTGCATTTTCTACACAGTTCAAAAGAGACCCAGGCACTGAACTTCTGTCAGGAAGGTGACAGTGCATTAACACAGCAGGGAACCTAGAGGCAGACTCTGTACCAGGACAGAGTGGCGGATTCAATGGGGTGCATTTTTGAAATGCACACATTTTGCACTCCTCCTCCCCAAATTTGCTGTGACTCAAAGGTAAGAGAGACCGGATGACTGTGCAAAGCTTGCTCAGCACCCAACAGTAAACTGAGAAGAAACTGGAGGTGAGGCAGAGAAGAGTCTCACCTCCATCTCTGGGCTGTGTCTCAGGTAGGCAGGTGGTGAGGCCTCAACAGAGGCCACACTACGTAAAGGACATTCCCACCTGATCCATCGTTCAAGACACTTTCTACCAAAATTTTAAAAATTTAATTCAACTACAAGATCAAATAGAAAGTCAAGGTCAAAACATTGGATGACATGGTATAAAATGATGTCATATTAGCTTCTTAAACCAAGTTACAAGGCTAAGCACATTGTCAACAAGTATTCTTGTTGGAAATGACAGATTGAAACTAGCACTTTAAAAACGATAGCTTCTAAATTTTTTTTTAGAAGACACGACTGGAAAGGTTTTTTAGAAGTGGTCAGTTTGACCCACTGCTAGTTAAAGTGAAAATTACTGAATGTTTATAGGCAGCAATGTGGCAATATCAAAAGCCTTGAAAATATCTACCACAGAATTATAGTTCCACGAATATGTCCTAATAATGTGGTCGTGGGTGTACATAAACGCTGAGCTGTGAAGATGTTAATTCTAGACTTATTAATAGTTTCAAAACATTGACTCATTCAGGAAAGGGGTGTGCTTAAATAAGCTGTAGAACTTTCAAATAACAAAGTCTCAGCAGGGAGAAATGATACCTACTCACTGGTGTGGAAATAGTTTCACAGAAAAGTTTCAAAGAAAATAGGTATTTCAAGGAAAATTGCCAAGAGACAAACCTTCTGGAATAACACAGAAAGCACCATACCATGACTGTCAAGTTAAATGTAAATATGAACATTTACATAGATACATTAATGTATCTCTGTGTATGTGTATATAGTTTATATTGTTTTCCATGAAAGAGTATTCAAAATTATAGAATAATGTATACACACACACATAGTTTATATTGCTTTCCGAGAAAGAGTATTTGAAATTATAAAATAATGTCTAGTGATTTCTAATCACTGAAGTCAAAACCGCATTCATGTCCTTTATGGTGAAGGGTACAATAGAAACTCAATTTTGCACTTGCAGAATCAGAGGTCAACTGAAGGTCACTTGTGATGGCAATCAAGGAAAAAATGGATTCTAGTCAGGACAAGTTGTGCTCTGATTTGCGAACTGAGAGAAAAAAATCTAGGCGACAACTCACTAGCCTTTGTAGAATAAAAGCTTCAGGAAAGTACAGACTGCGTAAATCTCATGATTAAATTCTAGGAGACTTTGAGTTTGCTTTTGATCCAAAATCACCAGGTCAGTAACCCAGCACGAAGGCCCACCCCAGAGCTAACAGCACCCCTCGAACTCAGAACTTCAAGCGCCTTGTTGAGCAGTTTAGTGAGGGTGCACGTATGCTAGGCTAACTACTCTGCGTTACACTTCATCAGAGCTGAATAAACAAAGGCCGTATTAGTCACACTGGTGCAAGTTCTTCCACTGTGCTGCGGCCAGAAGAGCGTTTCATGTGATTCTGTTTAAACCAGCTAAACATCTGGACATGTGGAAACTATTCTTTAAAGCACAAGAGGACCACACGCTGGACGCGGCTGAGGTCAGTTCCCAGGAGGCCGCAAGGAGCCAGTATCCCAGAGCCAGCTTACTTACAATGAAGCCAAGTTTCTTATAATCCCGGGTGTACATGGACTTGCGCTTCTCCATGCTGCCACTGCTGTTATTTGGTTCAGACTCCGCATCAAAAGCAATTCTTCGAAGTTCAAATATGATGTCCCTCTGAGCCTAAAGGAGTTAGGGAGGAGGGGAGGAAGAGAGAGAGAAAGAAAGCTGCTTTCATTGTGCAATGTGGCATGGTCTGCTTCCCCAGGGCCTCAATGAATCACCGCACTCAAGCAGAAGAAAAAATAGATGAAAAGCAAGCAGCGTTCTAAGCCAGGGCTCTGCAGACTGCTCTTCCTCCTGCCACTCCCCTGCTGCCAACCAGGGTGGCTTTATTCCTCGATTACCCTTGCAGCCAAGTCTTGGGCAGTGCTAAAATCAAGTGCCCAGGGAAGTTCCAAATGAGGGATGGGAACCGAGGCTGTTGGGGAATCTGGGAGGTGCCCAGGTGTTTGAAGGGACGCCTTTCTCCACAAGGGAATGACTTCATGGAAACTAAGATGGGATAAAAATAAAAAGAAGAGCAAAAGGTGGGAAAGTGCCCAAGCGTCCATTCTCGGATGAACGGATAAACAACTGTGCTACAGACACGCGGTAGGATACTGTTACTCAGCCTTAGAAAGGAGCCAATTCGGACATGTGTTAGCGCCTGGGTGAGCCTCTGAGGTATTATGGGAGTGAAGTAAGCCAGACACAGATGACAAATATTGTCTTACTGCACTCATATGAGCATCCCAGTGTAGCCAAATTCACGGAAACTGAAAGCAGAATGCTGGTTACCAGGAGCCGATTGTAGAGGCCACATGGGGAGTTACTGTTCAAGGGACACAGAAATTCAGGTGTGTTTGCTCATTTGTTGTCTTGGGGAGGGAACCCTGAGCCATGCATTCAGCTACATTCCCAACTTCTCTTTATTTTTATTATTATTATTATTATTTTATTTATTTTGAGGAGAGGTCTCGCTAAATCACTAAGTTGCCCAGGCTGGGCTTGAACTCGTGATCTTCCTGCCTTAGCTTCCCCAAGTGCTGGGATTACACTCGGGTACCACCATGCCTGGCTAGGAATTGACTTTTGCAAGATGAGAAAAGATTTCTAGAGATGGATGGTAGCCATGTTTTCACAACAATGTGAAATGGACTTAATGCTAGTGAACTATACAGTAAAATTGGTAAATTTTATACTAGGTATATTTGACCACAATAAGCATTGCTAATTTCAAAAAAAAAAAAAAGGAAGAGCTAACAAAAAGGGAGGGCTATTCCATTTTAAGATGCAGTGTCCTGTCCAGCAGAAGCAGTGACAGTCTAGTCTCCCTAGGGTGACCACTGTCGGCCTTGCCAAACACACGGGGTATAGTCGTTGGCCTCTGCAGGTCTCTCCACCATCCTCGATCTCACAGCCTCACTCCATAAACGAAGTGCTGCTGCAGTCACCCACTCCGCATCTGCAGGCCACATCTGCAACACATCAGGCCCTCACGTGCCAATAATGAGTCTTTTCCTTTCCAAAGCTGCAGCTCTGTTTAAGCTGAAAATTGTGCTACAGCAGGGGTAGCGTTCCCAGCTGTTTTCTCTCACTCGGCCTCGACACAGCAAAGACTCCCCTTTCCCAAGCCTTCTGGATGGCGACGTAACCTTTCATGTTCCACCACCAGAGACCCAACAGGGAATCACAGCAAACAACCAACCAACCAAAATGTCAGCCCAGAAATCAGGTTCAGTGCAGGGAACCACCGCTGGCATGGACTGCTGGAGAATGGGAAATACTCCCCCACCTGCAGAATCAGAACCACGCAGCACTACCCCTGGCCTCCATGGGCTGGGAACCTGACCCCGCATTCAAGGCCTAATGGGACAGTCCATTCAGTTTATTTTCTGTTCTTAGATTCACCTAAATCTTAAAACTATACCTCTAAGTTTTGAGCTTATAATAAACAATTATAGAATCATCAAAAGCTCAGGACTTTTGCTGATAATCTCTCCCTCCCATGTTTTCACCCTGACCAGGGAGCACCCACCTGGTCCTGCGGGTCCATCTTGGTCATCATCCTGTCTTCCAGGAGGTTGAAGGTGAGCACTTGCAGGACGTAGAGCTGATGCGCCATCTCATTGTTGATGGCCCGCTGCGCTCGGATGACGTGCTAGGGAAATGGTTCACAAGGGACACTTTAAAACGTGAATGAAGAACGCAAGAAAAAGCAGACAACAGTGCGCCCTCCTCATGACGCCAAGTGGAACCTCAGCATCTTCCCTGCAGAGGCCCTAAGGAGGGAGACTGGGGAAGAAAAGTGTGGGCACATGCCATCTGGGAGCACTCTTTGGCATGCCAGGACCCATGGAGGTTAATGATTGTCAAGCCAGAATCCAGGGAAAGACCTACTGTGTGTAGGAGGGTGTGAAGAGGGAAGGCACTTCAAGAGAGGAAGTGTCACCATGAGAGCTTTTGGGAGATGCACTTGGGTACCATGGAGGGTCCACTGGTGCACACAGATCATGAGCAACTCTGCCATCACCTTAGCTTTGGGTTGTCCACTAGGTGACCCTACTCCTCAGTGGGGAAGTATGAAATGTAGAAGTGGAGTTCTGATGTCCTGCATAGCAAGCTCACTGTATGAGCTCCATGAGGCTCACTCCATCACAGTGCAGTGAGCAAATCCTAGTGCACTGCTTCCTCACAATTAAGTGAAGAATAAAATGGTCTTTCCCACAGCAGTGGGACTGGATGCAGATCAGACATAAGGGGAGTGGCAGGAAGCTGGACACCTGGCCTCTGCCCCCACCATGGCCAGGCTGGAACAGGATTGGAATAGCTCCTGGTTCTTCAACACACTGGCCCGATGTATAACCTCTTGGGGGAGATTATGATTGTACCTTAAAGATGCCAAGCCACCAGCAAAAGGGATGACACTCTACTCAAATCCCTGATTTCAAAAGTGCTACCCAGCCTGGCCTTGCTACCAGCAAAGGGCTTTCTCCAGGCACTTTCTTGTACTAAGCCACCTTTCCATCAACGCTTAAGTCCCCATGTGGAAAAGTTATCTTACAGCCAGGACTAGAGGAAGCCTAGGTCCTCAGGGTACTCCCTAGATGCCTCCTGACCAAGTAGGTACCCGCTCAAGCAGCAGATTAAGGAAGGAGGGATCGGAAGAGACAGAGGAAGAGAAGGGAAGGGAGAAGTGGGATAATAAAGTGGCTGAACCAAAATTCCTGCTGGAGGAGAAGCCATCCCCTTCATCCTCAGAACAGTATGTGAACTTTTTAGCACATATTTAGTATCTAAAGTGCATGAGCGTCTATGTTATGAATAACTTCAAAAGTACCTGCATTCTAGAGTGCTGCCAGAGAGGATCAACCTTGAACTTCTAGCCATCGAAGCCCCATAAGAGCAATGCCATCAAATCAAACTGATCTTTGAGACACGATGGTTATCATCACCCCACCCACTTGTTTCTAGCAACATTCTAACCTCAATTGCCACACAAGGTAATAGCCAGAGTAAGGTAAGACCAGCTTGATTTGTCACTTCCAAGCCTTCATCTTCCACCCCCTAGGCCTTCGCTGGAGGACACTTTGATATTGTAGCTGCTGCTCATCCTGAGAACCAATAGGAAAAATGATCTCTTGTGCATCCTTCTGCACTTTCTTCCAAAACATAATTTGATGTAGACCCTATCATGATGCTCTATCCACATACATTTCAGATTTCCATGGGAGTGGGGGTGGGGTACGCTTCACATTCCCAAATAACCGAGACCCCTCTTTCTCAAACAATGGAAATTGCACTTGTGTTTCTCTTCATCCTTGACAGCCCCGAGGCTTAAAATCAAACTCCATCACAACTGGCCTTGGGTTATGGAATATTTCATTCCTTTGCTTTCATAAAGTTTTTTTCATTTTAATGGCTTCCTTGTGTGTGTGTGTGTGTGTGTGTGTGTGTGTGTGTGTGTGCCACATGGTGTTGCTGATGTTTTGATGTGAGGGGCCTTGCTGATTCCGAGAAGACTGTCCCTCCCAGGCCTAGGCAGCTTTGGAGATAACAAGTGACTTCTTCTATAAACAAATGGCTAGGGTTCAGGCCACCATTCCCTCTCCAGTCACCCAGAGCTGTGTATCAGGCATCAGAGACAGCCCACAACCCAGCGGCCACTGCAGTTATTCAAACTGGCCAGTCCTAAGCTTGCTTAGGCAGCTCACTGGACCCCAAGTGTTCCTTCCCTGGAAAACCACATTTCCCTTTGGCTGCTCTACCTCCTAACCAGCCAGGTGCTTCCTCATGGGGCCTCCATGGCCTGGAATACCT
>RJWT010012464.1:0-22426 GCA_004365215.1 Cuniculus paca
TGAATAGAAGCCGCGAAGAACCTAAAGTGACGTGAAAGCCCTATGGATAGAGGAGGCCAAGGCCACACCAGCCGCACAAAGGGGCAGGAAAAATGATTCCAGGATTCGTGCTTTTCACGTCCCCTGACAGCACTGTCATCTAAGTCACAGACTTTCTAAGACACTGGCAAATCAGACGGAACGGTGTTGAGTGCAGGACGCAATGCTTACATTCAGGAGCTGGTTACCAGGCGACCAACCCTGGTAGCTATTTGCTCTCAAAGATTAATTTCACAAATCCAACTCTTGAAGGATATCTTAATTACTCTTTACAAGAAAACATAGAGTGATAAATACCGCCAGGTAGCTCAACTGGGCAAATGACACTGGGAAAGAAGAAGAAAAAAAAATGATGTATTTCCACACAGTATTTATCAGAAGGATCATAACAGCTTCAGTGTAAATGCACATGATTTATCACATCCCCCCCTTTCTTCTTAGTTGTATGAATGACTATGGCAAGCTTTAATATCGAGTGGGGGAATCTATTTCAGTTCCTCTCTCTCTCTGTCTCTTTTTTTCCTTTATAAAGTGTTTTGGGACATCTACATTATGCTCAGATGTGATGCTTTGCTTTTTCTCGGGCTATATAATACAGAAAAAAATACACTCCTGTCCATGAGGTGCCAGAGTTCTGCACAGGGTAGTCCTGGCTGTGCTTCTGTGTGGCAAGGGCTTGGGAGTATGTAAATGGGCACTTAGAAGAGGGGCACAAGCCAAGTCAGGAAAGAGGGTGGAGGACAGGGAGGTTGCAAAACACCTTTGGACAAAAGAAACCTAGGCCATATCTGGAATAAGTAAATGAACCTAACTGTAGGAGACATTAAAAGCATTAAAGCAGAGGGAATGAACAAAACAAAGCTAGGCAGTTGAGAGAGAAATATGCTGTGTTATCCACTGATTCAGCAAAGATACGGAGGGTCACAATGAGTCAGGCACTGAGGTCACCTGGGAGTGAAGGAAAAGGACAAGTCCTCCTAGAGCCAGGATCCAGGGAGTACCAGATGCTGAACAGACTTGGAGAGCCACTAATGGTGTCATAGAGACTTCATCTTTTCTAACAGGCATGAGACGTGGCAAATGTTTCTAGGACAGAGTAATCTTATGCTGATATCTATGATAAAGAGGTCCTCGTGTGGGAGCTCAGAAAGAAGACTGAGAGAGTAGAATGAAGTCGATACAGTTGTTTACCCATCAATAAAAGAACAAATGACACATTTGAGAAATACATATAGATAATTTGACTGTGGGAAATGCAGCAGATAGAGACTAGGAAGGTAGGCAGAGGCCCAAGCTTTAAAGATCTCAGAGGCAATGGTAGATTTTTTTCCCCTAAAAGCAATTGAAGACAGAGTCTAGAAGAGAGTTACAAACATATAAACAAATATATAGATGTGAGATTCTGGAAGCATATCTAGATTACAGATAAATATAATACATATTATATACAGTAAATATGTGCACTGTATATTATATAGACATGTGGAGATAGAAAGAGCAAGAGAGAGCCCTACTGACAAGTATTTAGAACACAAAGAGGAAATGGGTAAGTTCTTGTTTGTGATGGGAGTTGTGTCATTCTTGCTTGAGTCTTGAGGGATGAGTAGGTGTCTGACAGGAGTTGAGTAGTTCAGTCCTTACCATTTCAATTTGGGTATTCTGTCACTATGCATGGAGAAAAACTCAGCCCCCAGCCTATCCATTACATGAGTGTTTGTAGGTTACTTTCCTGCTCCTTTGATAGTCCTTTCCCCAAACCAATGACACAAAATAATGAGCCCATGTTCAGCAGGAGCTGTCAAATTAGCAACATGGCAAAACAATAATCAGAGAAAATGGATCACGGTGTTCACACTCTAGCGATGACTACCTCTGTGGAGCTATTAACAAAAGCAAGCTACTAGATCAGTATGAAATTTTAATGAAGTCAGGAATGTACAAATTGCAAAATATATGGCAGGCCTTTTATTTATTTATTTATTTATTTATTTATTTATTTATTTATTGTAGATACACATTTGCCCTTCTTTTTGGCAAATGCTAAACTTTTTCATCATGGGGAGTACTTGGGGCCCAGTCATATAAATCTGGGTATCTTCACATTTCAAAAGTGATAGTTGCCAGTGATCATATAGGGAAGATCACCCATTATTGTCACAAGGGGAACTCGATTATTTTCATATAAAAAGTGAACATTTTGATTAACCAAAAAAGAAAACGCAAGACCGAGTTTTCCTGGTATAAATTGGGAGCAATCTCAGCATTTGTTGTATGATTTTGAAAGACTTGCAAACCCCTACTATACCTCAGTATCCTCACATGTATAAAGGGCTGCATGAAATAAGTAAGTAAAATGTGATTATTTCCTTTATCATCCTGTGTTTTTAAAGCTCCTGTGAAATACTGAAACACTGATTTATAAAACCTAAGGGAATGGATATTTTTCTTCCTTCTTTCCTTCCTTCCTTCCTTCTGTCCCTCTTTCCTTCCTTCCCTCTTTCCTTCCTTCCCTCCTTCCTTTAATTATTTTTATTAGACAGAAATAGAAACAACTCACTAACTTAGTAAAGTGCTCTCTGGGCCCTATTCAGTCAGTAAATATAGAAATTTGTTAGTAACAGGCATTGTTCCAGGCTTTGATGTTCTACTAAGTGAGATACATAGATTCTACCCCCATGATACAAGAAAATCAACTGGCAAAATGATAGTAGTGTAGTATGTCTCCAACTTAGTGAACATTTGAATTGTGAACTTTCACAGATGCACTGGTACACAATTCAGCAGTTTATCAAATACTTACAGATGCGTCTGAATTACAGTTTCTCTCCTAGATATATACCTAAGCTACTCAGTCATGGCTTCCTCACATTAGGAACATTCTTAGACGTGAACAAATTGAAGGAGTAATTCGCACGTCTGCCGAACACTGTCACTGCTGTGTGCTCACTATGCAGTGCAATAGTATACTAATATTAGTCCAGTACTCAGTCAGAGCCCAGGGTGTCCAGAAGCAAGAGGAAAAGCAGTGGTGATGTGGAGGGGGCTGCTAGCAAGTATAAAGCAGTAACCATGGAAACAAAGTGAAAATTATTGAGAGATTGGACCCAGGTGAAAAGGTGGTAGATATTACTCTTATAACGTGAATCTTTCAACCATTGGCACAATTGTAAAGAGCAAGGACAAATTGTGGAATGTGTGAAGTCTGCTGTGCCAATGAAGTCAACAATAATACCCAAGAAGCCTGGCATGGTGACAGAGGAGGTGGAGAGACTTCTTCTCAGTGTGTAGATGCAGGTTGAGCATCAGTGTTGAGTTCCACTCAATTTAAGGCTTGTTTAAGAAAAAGCTAAAAGCCTGTCTGAGGACTAGAAGAAAAAACAGGGTGGACACGGTGCACTTTTCAACTAAGACTCACTTTGTTGGACTTGTAACCAAATCTGACTTTCTAACTTTCTCACAGAATGGAACTCATTCACAGTGGGGTACTTATTGTAATAACAAAAATAAAATTTAAATTCTTATGTCAACAAAAATTCAGACAAAAATCGTGCATTGACTCTGAAAAGAAAAAAAGCAAGAACGAGTAAATGAGAAGTATAAGAAGAGTAAGACATAGAGAAAAATGCCAGGAAGGCAATAAAACCAAGTCCAAATATAATTATAGTCAATAAATATAAATGGACTAAATTCACAAGTGAAAAAACAGGTATTTATTTTGAATGAAAATAAAATTCAATAGCATTATATTCGAAAGGGACGCCACTAAAATACAGACACTGAAAAGCTGAACTTAAAAGAATGAAAAAAGATAAATATGAAATATTTAAGAAAGTAGAAATCACTATACTTGTGTAAACAATATGTTCTGTAATAACAGTGCTATTAAGAATAGATAAGGCAACCATATGGATAAGTAATTCAATTCAGTAGGAAGCTATAAAAATTCTACAATTGTGCACACTTAACAGAATAATCTTATGTAAAAAAGAATGAAGTTGGACTGTTATCTAATTCTGCATACAAAAATTAATTTAAATGGACCAAAGACCCAAATATAAGATTAAAAGCTATAAAACTCTTGGAAGAAAGCATACAGGTAAATCTTCATGATTGGGGATTTAGTAAAGGCTTCCTAGGGTGACATCAAAAGTCTGAGAAAAATAAATTGAATTTTGCTAAAATTAAAAAATTTATTCTTCCAAAGGTATAATTAGAAGGTGAAATAATAGTCCAGTGTGAAAGAAAAATTGAAAATTATATATATAAGGGACTTACTTCAGACTCTATAAAGAACTTTTATAATAACAATGAAAATATAATTGAAGTTTTAAAACATATAAAGGATCTGAAAGACATTTCTCCAAAAAAAGTTATACAAATAGCAAATAAGCACAAAAAATGTTTAATATCACTCATCATCAGACAAAGGAAGATCTAACTGACATAAACTTCCAACTAACACTCAATAAGATATGTAGACAGAAAGGGTCAGATCATAACAAATGTTGGAGAAGATATGGGAAAATAGAAATCATCTTATGCAGATGGTGAAAATATAAAATGGCACAGCTGCACTGGTACACCATTTGGCAGTTTATCAAATACATAAATTACAGTTTACAGTAATTATAGATTCACTCCTAGATACATACCTAAGAGAAATCAAAAGACATTTCCACTGACACACACACACACACATACACACACAATTATACACAAATGTTACCAGGAGCATCATTCACAATAGCAAAAAGGTACATATAAACCACCCAAGTGTCCTTCAGTTGAAGAATGGATTTTTACAAGTCTGGTATGTAATAGAGTGCCATTCTGTCATGAAAAGAATTGACACGAGACACAACATGAATAAACCTTAAAAATATTATGTTAAATGAAGAGTCAGTCACAGAGGCTCCCAATTAAGATTCTACTTATAAGAAATAGAATGTTACATGGAGGAAATTGTTCTATTTTGAGACAGTGCTAAAACTGAATGACTGTACACAACTATGAATACAATGAAACCAGCTACTTTGTATACTTTACATGAGTGATATGTATAGTATATAAATTATACTCAAAGCTACTTGAAAAAATGACAAAAAACAGAATTTGGTTGAATGATCATTCTTAGATAGTTCAATGTGCCTCTTACAATTTTATAATTATTGTATTAAAATTGTGCTTAACAACTTAGGTGCAAAAAACACATATAAAACCCCACAATCAATTATTAGAGAATAAAATGCTTTTTAGGCTTAAATAGAACATTCTCAAATGTAGACTATGTAGTATGTGATAAGTAAATCTCAAAATTTTCACAGAATTATGCATACCACACTTTTTTGACCCTAGGTAATTAAGTTACATATCAGTGATAAAATAATAAAATTTTAAAAATATTGCATGTTGACAATTCTGGACAACAAAGACAAAGCAGGTGGTATCACAATCTGTGACTTGAAATTATACTACAAAGCTATACTATAAAATCAGCATGGTACTGGCAAAGAATAAAACAAACCTGAGGATCAGTAGAACAGATTAGATGATTCAGACACAACTTCAAACACAGTCAGTCACCTTATCTTTGACAAAAAGGCCAAACATATTCAGTGGAAGAAAGATAGTCTCTTTAATAAATGGTGCTGGAAAAACTGACTTTCTGCATGCTGAAGACTAAAACTAGACCCATGTCTATCACAATGCACTAAATTAAAATCAAAATGGATAAAAGATCTAAATATTAAAATAGAAACACTAAATCTATTGGAAGAGAAAGATATAATTCTTGAAGACATAGGTGCAGGCAGAGACTTTATGAACAAAACCCAGACTTCCTGGGAAATAATTCAAAGAATCAACAACTGGGATCTCATCCTATTAAAAAGGTTTCGCACATCAAAAGAAATCAACAACAGAGTGAAAAGACAATCCACAAAGTGGAAAAATTTTAGCCAGTTCTCCATCAAAGAATTTATATCTAGAATGTATAAAGAATTGAAAAAAATCAAATCCCCCAAATTCAAAGCCTGGATCCAAAAATGGGCATCTGAGATGAATACACACTTCTCAGATGAAGAAATACAACAGCAAATAAATATATGAAAAAATGTTCAACATAATTGATCATTTGAGAGATGCAAATCAAAACAACACTGATATTCCATCTCACTCCAGAAAGAATGGTTATCATCAAGAAATCAACCAATAACAAATGCTGGTGGGGCTGTGGAGAAAAAGGAATACTTCTCTACTCTTGGTGGGAGTCCACATTGGTGCAACCACTGTAGAAATCAGTATGGAGATTCTTCAAAAAACTAAGATTAGAGGTCCCATTTGATTAGGGATCCCAGCCATTCTCCTTCTGGGTATCTTCCTAGAAAAATTAAAAATATCATTCTATTGTGATATACGTGCATCCACGTTTAAAGCAGCACAGTTATTAATAGCTAAATCTTGGAAACAACCCAAATGCCCATCAAATGAGCAATGGATAAAAAAGATATACTCTTTTTCTACCATGCAATACTACTCAGTCATAACTTTTATAGGTAAATGAATGCAACTAGAGACCATACTCATCAGTGATATAAATCAGACTCACATATACAAGTATTGTACTGTCTCCCTGGTGTGAGGAATTGAAAAAATAAATAGGTCCAAAATGCACAATAGATATTTGGAAATAGGAAGAAATTGTTCAAATGGAAAAAGAACTAGGATGAGGAAAAGGGAAAGGAGGGAAAGGAAAAGGAAAAAAAAAAACAAAATACAAGATAGTTCACTACTAGTTTCTCTTAGTTAATTGAAAAGAAAAGATTGTGCTAATATCCTTTGGAGAACTTTTTTATAAATTTTACTTTAAAGAGAATAAACCCAAGCGAAATAAAACAGAATAAAGCCAATCAAAACAAAATGGTGTAAATGATACAAGATTTCAAGGGAAGATAATAGGAAGTCAACAATGGCTACCATAATCTCGTTGTCTTCAAATTAGCTGCGCATACCTTCAGACATAGTAAAATCAAACAAAACAGAAACAGAATAGAACCAATGAAAACAAAACAATGAATACAATATAGGACTTTAAAGCAAGTAATAGTAAATCCAAAATGGCTACCATAATATATCTTGTTATCTTTGAAATAACTACCCAAGCCATCAGATATAATAAAATCAAACAAGGTAAAACAGAATAAAACCCAATCAAACAAAGCAATGAGAATGATATAGGATTTAAAAACAAGATAATAGGGAATTAACAATAGCAACCATTTTTTAAGCCCATGTCTTGCACACTGATTACTTTAAAGATAACAAAATATAGCTATTATCAACTGTGCTACTATAAACATGAGTACATATATCACTGTGGTATGATATTTTTATCACATATTTTTATTGGTTTATTTCTTGATGATAGCCATTCTTTCTGGAATGAGATGGAATCTTAGTGTTGTTTTAGTTTGTATCTCTCAAGTGATCTAATATAAAGGTTAATTTGCTCAGTGTATTAACTATTGGTATTCTCCTATTTTGTTGTTATGAAATTTTGTTTTACTTTTTTTCCATTAACAATACTGCACTTTGAAAACACACTTCTTAATGACCAATCTCACAGATTAAGAATATTTTAGAATCTGGGCATGATTGCACATGCCTATAATCTCAGGATTCTGGGAGGCAGAGACAAGAGGATCTCATGTGAACTAAGTCTTGTCTCAGCAATTTAAAAAATTTATGAGCTTCTGTCTCAAAATACAAAATACAAAGCATTGGAAATGGAGCTCAGTGGAAAGGCCTTGGGTTCAATCTTCAGTAATGCAAAACTGAAGCAAAAGTAAAAACAAAGAAAATTTTAGAATGGAAAGATAATTAAAATTCTACATTTCTGAAATCCTGGGAAACACTTATTGCATCATCTTTGCATCTTTCTGAAGCAGTTATGGGAAATCTCTTTCCTGAGTGTCTTTACTTGTGCTGTCAAGCCTGCTTAGATGTCTTGAATCGAATCAAACATTTCCCACTTATGCTCAAGTTGACTTTGGGGAAGATCCAGCAGCTGCACAGTGCCAGAATCAGATGAGGACACTTTGTAGTGTTTTTATTTGAAAGAAGTTGTCTTAAACATTTGATCAATGCAGGGTGATCAAACCACAAGGTGAATGTAAATTAAAAAATTATTACAGTGAAAGGCACATTGATATTAATCTCCCCCAGAATACTTCCCCCCTCACTTCAAACACTCTTATCCTAATCATTTTCAGCAGTGTTTCTCTTACTCTGGTAAGGTAAAATAAATTTAAATATTCACCGTAATTTTTGATCACCTTAGGTACTATAACTTGCCTACGACTCTAGAAAATCTACTCAGCATTTCTATCACTTTGACTCTTCATCTGCAGCCCTGTAGTGGAGAACCAAGTAACCTAGGGGACAGACGCAAGCATCACACAAACCCTGATGCATCATATAATGTACTCTAAATCATTAATTTTGGTTGTCAATAAACTCAGAAACAACACTTTTGCCACTAATATGAACCTGATGTTGGAAGAATTTGCAATGAAACAAAATGAGAACAAATAGGACTACAAGAAATAGAAAGAAAATAAATCAATTTCTATTTGTAAATGATGCAATTTATCAACACAAGAAAAACCACAAATAATTGACTAAATCATAATTAAACATTGATATAGCTATATCCTGAAATATTTTATCTCAAATCCCCAGATAGTAATAGAAAATTTACCCTCTTCCAAGAAGTTGTTTCATAAGCAGCCAAGAAGTTGTTTCAAAAAAGTCAAATGAAGTTGTTTTCATCAAAGTCAAAAGGAATTTAACAAAACAAATTATATTTTACTGAGTGCAGCTCATTGCTTATACTCTTTCAGTTCACTCTGGCATAAGACTTTCGAACATCACAATATTACCTACCCAGGACTGATAAATTTGAAGCTTAAAACTTTAAACGTTTTAAAGAAATCAATGATTTTAGGTTTAGTTTTAAAATATGTATAGCCTGGTCTATGTTAATATAAAAGTATATAGAGTTTCATGCATAAGTAACCAGAGGGAAAATATTTTTTCTTCAGACTGATGCTTAGACCAAAAAATTCTTCAGATGAGTGGCATCAGTTTCATGCAAACTATTTGAGGGAGACTTGTTACCTTGTCAACTTCTTGTCTTACTCTGACACCAGCAGTATGGACTTTGAATTTCTTCTCACATGTATGTACAAAGGAAAAGACACATACAGTATGCACTTTCAATTTTTTCCTGCCATTTATATAAAGTCAAAGCAAGTAAGAGCAGATATAGAGTAACAGAATATTATGAAAACATTGGGTAAAACCCAATAAATTATTTTAAGAGTTACTTCTACTAAATTATCAGTAACATCTTAAACTCTATTAAAATTCATAAAAATAAGGCCATTTTTCAACTGTAAACACATAAAGATGGAAATTCAGATGTAAACAATTAGTTTTTCATTGACTATTATGTGCTATATTCTTTTCTAGATATTTTCTGAATTTGCTAGATTTAATTAAAGACACAAGGAAATTTATTTTCAATATATTTATTTAGCTATTCATATTGCTGTTTTACTGTCAGTAATTTTGTTTATTCAGCTAACATAATTCGTTGTGATTTTGAGATATTATGCCTTTCAAATAAATCAAGTGAGAAAATAAATCGAAATATGAAATCTTTTTTCTAGGTTTTATCATGGACTAGACTGAATATTCAAAATTTTATAGACAAAAAATGTAACAATAATTCTAGCTCATGTACATCTCTTTTCAATCTTTTATTTGACTTTACCATCATTTAAAATATTTTTATTTACATATTTTAAAGCATAACAGCATAAATTAAAATTTGAATATTTTCTTAGAGTACTAACTAAAATATACATATATTAATATTATGGCATACATATATGTAAATGAAGAATGTAAAGTTATTGTTGATGATGATTTTTGTATATTAGTTGAAATATATTAGTGCCATATATTCATTTATCTTTCTTTTTTTAATGCCATATATTTAACAACAGATTTCTCATTATTTTTAATTTTGGAGAAAGATCATTGCTATCAATTTAATTGCACTGTTAAAACACTTTAGTAACAACACAAAATGTCTTTCTCCTCCATTTCTTTGTTTCCTATTATTCCCTCAATTCTGAGAAACTTTCTGAACTGTCATGTAGTTTGATATTGTACAAATATAAAGGTTAATTTGCTCAATTGCTGAGACCTTAATTAGAGAACATCAGTTATTTAGAATGTTTGATATTTCCTGTAAGTCCTTCTAATTAGGAAATCCTTAGAGATTTCTATGAAAGGAGATGAACTCACCAAAATATGTTGGTAGAGACATATTTTTCTTCTTGAATGAGCTCAAAACACCATACACACTTGGAAAAGCATAAGAATTATACTTTTATACTTACAATACTAGGCAGTATAACCTCAAATGATTTCTGGATTTTTGTGTTTGTGTTACTGTCCAAAGTTTTGTGGAAGAGTAGAATGTGTTTGCATTTATATGGAAAAGAAATATTCTGATTAAAGATGAAAAATTCACCAACAGTGTGTCATAAGAAAGGACCCATACATTGATAGATTGGAATCCAGAAATTCAAACTTTGCATTCAGCAGGGAGCAAATGCCATAAATTCTGAAGCTATATAATAAAATCACATTTTGTAAGCTTAATTTTTTATGAAAAATAGAAAGATATTGTTGATGTAAATTAGTATAGCTGCTATTAAAAAAATCCTGTGGGAGTCCCTCAAAACAAAAACAAAACATAATTAGCATACGCCCCAACAATCTAGATAAATAGCCAAGGGAATTGAAATCAGTACATTAAATAGATATCTCCACCACCATTTCATTGCAGCATTATTCAAAATAATCAAAATATGAAAACCACCTAACTGTCCACCAGCAGATAAAGAAAATGTAATATGTTCATACATTGAAATACTATCTAGCCTTTTAAAATGACATTTTGTCATTTACTACAACACAGACAATCCTGGAGGATATTATGCTAAGTTAAATAGTCAGACACAGAAACACTATATGGCATGACCTCACTCATACATGAAATCTAACAAGTCAAACTCACAGAACTAGACAGGAGTATGGTGGTTATTCTAACTTGAAGGTGAGGGAATAGAATATGTTGTCTAAAGTCTACAAGCGTTCAGTTGGACCAGACACATACATTTTAAGGATCTACAGCACAGCCAGGTGACTAGTGTTAGTGATAATACACTGTATAATTCAACATTACTAAAATAATCCGTTTTATATGTTCTCAACACAAAAAGATAAGTAGATAGGTAATAGTTCTGTCAACTACTCAAGTTTAATCATTCCACAATGCATACATGTATCAAAATATCATAGGGCACCCCATAAATATGTACTGTCATTTCTCAGTTAAATAATTTTAAAAATTTGAATGTTCAGTCTGAGCCACAAGGACCCAAATCTGAAATCCAGGCGGGACTCCTTGACAGAGGATGGGACACAGATACAAGAAACCTTTTGATAATGAAGCAGGTGCTTCTGTGACTCCCGACTGGAGCCCAGGTGTCTCTGCAGACACCCTGCCAGTCTCGGGAACCTGCGCCAAGGTGGAAACAAACCAACCCAATGGAGAATGAAGGTGTATCTCATTCATCGAGTTGTTAATACTCTTTGTGAATCCACTTTGCTTTTTTATTAGTGTATGTTCATGACACATTTATTTTGGGGAATTGGTTCATATACATATGCAACGTGATCATTTTTAATCCTCTCACTTCCTACCTTCCTCTCTGTCGCTTCCATCTCTGAATCTGGTCATAATTGGAGAGACTAATTTCAATTCTTTTATATGTGGCTAAAAATCATTCTGTTAATGATGCTTCTAAGTTATCCACTCATTTATATGCAAGTAAACACACTAGTATATAGTAACAATTGAAAGAGTGACTCATTACAAAAGGAAAGCTTCATCAGAGATTGGGTTGACATATTGTCATTCCATTCTTTTCTTTTTTCTTTTTGCAAGCTATCTTTGAAACATACATGGGCAGGGAACATATCTTGGCAGGCTATAAAACACTGGGGGCAAACCTATGACATGTATGTGTTACTCAGTTTTCTCTTAAGACAAAGGATGTTAATGTATGAGCTATTCATTCTAAGACAAAACCTCTGTTTTCAGGTTTAAATGCAGTGCTGGCACTTTAGGACAAATAAGTGGATTTTAGGTTGCAGTTTGGTTACTTATATCTAAAAGCTTTGCCATCACTGCTATATAGAATATATTCAGAAATAATTGATGTCAATTATCTCCTGGTTATGAAATATTTTCAGTGTACACACAAAGGAGTGCAAAAGTGTTTGCTTCAGTGTGCAATATGACGATGTAATATAGAAACTAAAACAAAAAAGCAGATTGACAAGCAGCCTGCCTTTCAGTCTACATGATGTAAAACACGCAGACGTCCTCATGGTCAGTAACCTCATTATCACAAAACCCTGCCAAATCCCTAAATACTTGTAACAGCCATGTTGCATGTTTTATATATAAAAAAGAATCTCATGTAGCACACTGTGGCACCACAGAAAACAAATCCGCATTTATTTCAGGACAAGACACAAATATTGGAGGTTAACCACAGATTTTCACTCCCGTCCGTTTTGATACTATTTCTACATCACTGCCTGCGAATAAGAGGATGACACGAAGACCATGAATTCACTTTCTAACAAACAAGATAGGCTTTAACTACAATCCCTGGCTCCACTGCAAAGTTGAAAGAGGAAAGGGATGTTGGGGTTTGGTTGCAATCAAGGCTGGGAAATCCTTTTTTTTTTTTCTTTCCTGTACCTGGGATCAAATTCACAACCTTGTGCTTACTGGAAAGGGGGGAAAATCTAAAGAACTCTGGAAGGGACTGGTCTCTTGGAGACAGTACCTTCATGCCTGGACCTTGTGTCAGAAGCCAGTGTTTTCGGGCAAAACAAGTTGTTGTAACCAAAAGTAACACTATTACTAAGAATGATGTTTAAATTTTATTTTAAATTTGCTATATTCTAGGCAGTGTATTGAGGCCCTCTTGAATCTGTTGTGGTTGAACTACTGCTTCCTTATTTTCACAGGGACATGTAAGGATTCCAAGACTATTGTCAGAGACCCAAGGCAAGCAGGTGTCTGCAACTTATTTCCTGCTAGTCACTTTTACCTTTTGGAGGGAACTGCCCTGGATTTATATTTGTCTGATTTTTTTCCCTCATGATTTCACTGAACTTGTGGGTTTTGAAGAGAAAGACATAAAAATAAAGTGTCATACTTATCATCGCATGTCAAGGGTACACACCATCAATATGACTCACCATTGTTAGTGCTATGTTTGTCAAGTTTCTTTTCTGTAAATTTATACCCTCTCTATCCCATTTTTCACACCCTACTCGTTGAAGGGAGTCTTCATACCTTTGACTCTTAATTAGAGAGGAACTACTGCATGCTCTACCTGCGTGATGGAGAAGCATCTGCATAGACTATATGGACTTTTCTGCATGAGAGACTGGCCTCATCCCCATTCTCTATTTGTCTGTTTGTCCTTTCTTCAAAAATGTGTTTATATAATGGTGATAGATTCATAGCTTATTTATGTTATACTTTTGATAATAGTCTAAGATTGCGTTATATTTTCTTAATTTTGAGTTTTGGGAGTTTTTCCACATGCATGTGTTCCTTTAATATATGCTTCTCAGTATATTTTTCCTTTTCTTTTTAGTATTTTTTTTTAAAGCATAAGGCTCATCTGGTATTTTCCCTGGCCTGGTCTTAGATTCAGGTATTTCTTCAAGGATACCTAGTATCTTACATTGCTAGCATGGTGTCAGTTCTTCTAGGATTTATGAAATGATAGAGAAAGAAACATACAGAGATAGAGATAAAGACAGGGATAGGAATAGTGATGGAGATGGAGCTGAAGAAAGAGATGGAGACAGACAGAGATATTAAGCAACCTATACTCAATTATCTATAAATATTTCCACATATAATCACCAGAATCTATAGGAAGCTAAACATGAGTTCATACTGATTCTCCAACTCTAATCCATTACCTCTTGGGCCACTGTGGTGTCTTTTCCTTGCCTATCTCTAACCCCTCTCTCCAGTTAGAAATTTGACTGTTACCTTCGATCACCCATTTACTAACATGTGCATAGGTTTCCTAGATGCTAACCCATGTACCTATGCAAAACAATTGTTATTTGAATGCAGTGCTTACAATTCCTTTGTTCTTAATCTTATATTGATTCATTCATTTAAATTACTCAGATTGGTACTCCATTCCCCTGCTCCATTCAGTGCATTTCATACATTTATAATAAAGAAATGGATTTTGTACATTTGCAACTATATAGTTTTGGATTTTATAGAACGTCATATAATTGGAATAATACAATATGATTGAAATAAATGGAATAATACCACCTTTGCAATTTAGCTCATCTCCTTCAGCAATATGCATTTAAGATTTATACAAGTCTTTTCAAAGTTTGGTGACCTATTCCTTTTTTTCTCACTGATATTTTTTATTTGGATGGACCACGGCTTGTTCACCTAGTCACCTAATGGAATACAACAGAGTTCCTGTTAAGGCAGTTATAAAATCACCACAGTCATCCAGCTGCAGGTTTTTGTATAATAAACTTTCAAGTCAGCTGGGTAAGTACCTGAGAATGCATTTGCTTGGTCATTTATTTCGTTAAAAAAAAAAAAAGGGCCAATCTTACTCTTCCAAAATGGCTGTACATATTGTTTTTACGAAAAAAATGAAAATATCTTTTTCTCTGAATCCTGAAAGGAATTAGAATCAACAGTTTTTTGGATTTTAGTCATTTAAATAAATGTACAGTGATATCTCATTTTTTTGTTTCAATTTGCAAATCCCTAATGAAAAATGACAGGCAATATACATGTTCATTTGTATGACATTTTTGGTGAGATACATATCTATCAGGTCTTTTGTCTGTGTTTAAACCACTAGTTTCATTTTCTTTTTTTTCTTATTTTATTATTATTATGAGTATTCATTTTTTTTTTTGGCACTGGGAATCGAATTCAGGACTTTGCACTTACCAAGTAGGCACTGTGCCACAAAGTATATCCCCAACCCTATTACTATTATTATTTTGTACTGGGACTCAAACTCAGGACCTCAGCACTTGCCAGGAAGGCACTGTGCCGTTGAGCTATATCCTCAGGCCTCGGTTTCATTTTCCTATTGATGCAATTTAGGAGGTTTTAAAAAATACTTCTGACAAGTTCAAAAATTATTTTGATAGCTTTTCATTAGATACATACTTGCAATTGTTTTCCTTTTCCATTTGCTTATCTTTTTGTTCTCTTAATAGTGTGGTTTTTGTCCATTTTTTATTAGTAAATGTTTGCAGTACACAGTGATTATGTTCACTGTGGGCAGGTGATGCATGTACATAAAGCATCTCAATTCTCTTTTTCATCAACTTATGCTTTCCTCACTCCAACCTTGAGATTATAATGGTAAGTGAAATAAATCAGACTCACAATCTTAAATATTGCATGGTTTCTCTTATATGAGAAACTCAAAGTATAAATAAATTAAAGAGCAAAATAAAAGATAGATAATAGGAAACAGAGAGCTGGAACTTTTGCAAAAGGGAAAGGGATCAAGATATTAACAGTGTGTTGTGAAGAAAAGAATTCTAATTTTAAGAGTCATGTAGCAGCTTTTTTCTGTCTTGCATTTTTTTGTGTTGTATTTAAATATCTCATAGCCAAACTCAGTCATATTGATTTGTATCTGCACTACTTACTGAAAGTTTTATAGTTTCGCATTTTACTTTTACAACTGATAACTATTTTGAGATATTTTTTGTGGAATAGTGCAAATTACTTGTCTAGGTTTTGTTTTAATATGGATGTCCAATTTTCACAGGACCCTTTGATGAAAAGCTTCTTTCTTCGTTGAATTACTGTTGTGTCTTTGTGAAAGAACTGCAAACTACATATTTATGACCCTATTTGGGGGGCGCTATACTATATTTCTAATCTGTTTGTCTATTCCTCCACCAATGACACTGTCTTGACTAATATGACGTTACAGTTGGTTTTGAAATTGGGTAGTTTCAGTCTTCTAGCTGTTTTACTTCTATTGTGAGCCTTTTTGGTATTTCCACATAACTTTAGAATCAGTTTGTCGATAGCTATAAAATAGGCTTCTAGGATTTTGATAGGGATTGAATTAAATATCAGGTTGGCAAGAATTGGTGTGTTACAATATTGAGTCTTTCAATCCATGGACATATAATATTCTCCATTTATTTAGATCCTTAGCTTCTTCCATCGGTGTTTTGAAATTTTTTGCATACAAATCATGTATATTTTTGTTGAACTTATGCTTAAGTGTTTTTTAACTTGGTGGTATCATAAGTGGTATTTTCACATTGATTTTAAGTTCCTGTGGGTTGCTAGTGATATACAGGAAAGCAATTAACTTTTAGATAGTAATATTTACACTGCTTTTGGAGATTGACTGTATTTGTTGCTTTTTTAGGATATTCAACATATACAAATATGTCACCTGTAAATAAAGACAGACTTATTTACTCCTTTTCAATCTGCATGCCTTATGTTTGTTTTTCTTATTTAAGTAGATAGGACTTCTGTATGATTTTTAAATAGCACTTGTGAGATAGGCTATCTTCACTTTGTTCTCAGTCTTAGGGGAAAGATGTATAGCTTTTATCATTAAGTATGGTTTTAGTTTTAGTTCCCTTTAGATTTTCTTTACTAAGTTAAGGAGTCTTCTGTTCCTAGTTTGCCGATTTTTTTTTATATGGATGTTGGATTTTCTGAAATGTTTTTTCAGTACCAGTTAGTGTAATGATGTGATTTATCTTCTTTAGCCCATTGATTGCTAGCATGTGATTTTCAAATGCTGTGTCATCCTTGCCTACCTGGAACAGAACCCTTTTGCTTGTGATGTATAATTCTGTTTTAATATAGTTGGATTCAATTTTCTACTTATTTTGTTGAGTATTGATTAGTTTCTTTAATAGATGTAGTGTTGATCAGTCTTGTTTGGGTTTTGGTAGTCTATATTTCCTGCAACTGATCCATGTTATATAACTTATCAACTGTAGACACAGTAATGCTTGAAATTTCTTTAGTATTTGTTTAATGTCCATGAATTAGTAATAATAACCATACTAAAATTTCTGATAAGGACCTCTATTTCCTGTTTCTTCTCTCTCGTCTCTGTTCACTCTCATTCCTCATTCTCACCTCTTTCCTCCCCTCCTCTCTTAGCTCTCTCTTTTGCTCTTTTCTTTCTTCCCTTCCTCCTTCTCCATTTCCCTTTCTTATTGTACCTATTTTAATGATCAAGAATCAGCTTTTGTTTAATTATTCCCCTCTATTGCTTTACTCTTTTTGATTTCATTCAGTTCTGCCCCAATCTTTTGTTCTTGTTTGTTTTGTCTTATTCAAGGCATGCATTGCTCTTAATTTTCTAGTTTTCTAAAGTGGATGCTTAGGTTATTAGTTTCAGATCACTTTTTCCTGCACATATGTTTGATGCTATACATTTTATTCTAAATATGGTTTTGCCATAGCCCCCAAATTTTGAGAAGTACTAATTTTAATATTTATTTTCATCTTCACTTTTTAAAAAATATACACTAATTCCTTTTAATAGTTCTTTCTGATACATATGTTACTTAGAAATTTAGAGCTGTGCTGCTAAATTACCAAACATTTGGAGATTTTACAGCTATTTTTCTATTACTGAGTTCAAGTGAGTTCTATTAAGGTAGTACTTTCTATAAATTTCTGTTTTTTAAATTTGTGAGAATGTGTTTTGTGGTCCAGAATGTAAGTTATCAGGGTGAATGTTTCGTGTATGAGTTAAGAAAAAATATTTATTTTGCTGCTGTTTAGTATTGTCTAAGTGTCCAGGTCATTCATGGTGTTGTTCAGTTCAACTACAAGCTTACTGATTTTCTGCCTGATCTATCAGTCATTCAAAGGGGGTGGTGAAATCTCTAGATATAAAAGTGGATTTATCTATTTCTCCTTTCAGATCTATTAGTTTTTGACGGAAGTATTTTGATTTTCTGTTGTTAGATGTATGTATGTTTAAAATTGTTGTGACGTCTTGGAGAATAGATCATTATCAACATGCAATACTCTTCCTTATTCCTTATAAATTTGTTCTCAAGTCTACTTCATCAAAAATTAATATACTCTAGCTTTCCTTGTATTATTACTGTCATGGTATATCTTTTTATTTTTAACTAGTCTGATTCTTCATATTCAATCTATTTTTCTTATTAACAATATACAACTAAATCTGTTTTGATTCTTTTAAAAAAATCTATCTTGACAATCTCTACCTTTCAACAAATGTATTTAGACCATTCACGTTTAGAATAATATTGATACAGTTGCAGTAATATATCCTGCTCTTAACTTTTATATTCATTATATTTGTTCTCATCCATTCTTTTTCTATGTTCTGTTTTTAATTGAACCTTTCATGATTCTATTTTATTTACTTTTAGTAAAGCAACTGATAAACTCTTTAAACAAATCAATAATTGCCCTGGAGTTTACAATACACATTTTTAACAGACGTAAGCTCTTCCAATAACATCTCATATTTAGATTACTACTTTCTAACAGAACTCTCAGTTCCTCTCTCACATCCCTGTGATATTGCTACCAGTCATTTCACTTATCTCTATACAAGATTTTTTGTTTTTTGAGACCTTTCTTTTCTTTGGTTGAAAGCTGGACATATTGCATTGCCTAACAGAAACTGACATTATACCAGGTCTTTCATGAGAGCATGTATGCCACTCAACCTAGCAACTGGACTATGTTTAACATCTACTGCAGCTGTAGGTGCTGGAGGCTCCAAATCTCTCCTGTGCACTTGTTTTCACCTCCCCTTTGACTTTGGGCTTCCCCAAGAGACCACCCTCAGAGAAAGTCTGTATCTTTCACCTTTTTCAAGTGCAGTTCACTTTTATTATATTGAACCTCATTGGTCTACTGGAAAAGTGTAGTGAAAGGGCAGCATTCTGCAACATCCTTATCAAATCTCAGTCCTTCAGAGGACTTGTGCTGTGAACTGTGATCGTTGTAAATGTTCTCTAGTTCAGGGCAATGGTTTCCCCCTCTATTCTCTTCTCTGGCTGCATGCTCTCAATATACTTTTTAATTCTACTGATTAATTGGAAGTTTTCCTCCTTTATTTAAAAGACAAAACTAAAGAAGACTAGTTTGGGAGGAACATCATTCTCCCAGATGCAATAAGACTCTAGGAAAGTGTTTCCCTTTCCTTGGAAAGTAGGATTTTGTTGTGGAGAGGCTCTCAGTGTATCTTACAATGATCACTCCTCTGCCACGACAGGGAGCCCTTTCTTAGCTTCACCGTGCTACCTGCCGGGCTTCCTACAAATAAAGCCAATCAAATTGAACCATTCTCCTCAGAACAAGACCTTCCTCCAGGAGTTACTTACTTTCGTGCTCACCCACATTTGGCTTCCAGAATTTTACCATCATTACTATTAAAGTGCTTTTGCCAGTTTACGATGCTAGCAGTGTTTGCTCCAGGTAAGCATCCCAGCTGTGACCCCAGAGTGACCTTTTCCCCAGCTCTTCTGGTGGCCATTTGCCCTCAAAGAGCACCAATCTGAGGGGTCATGGCGATGTCATTGATGTTCGCTTTGTTCGATCTTTTTCTTCTGTAATGAAAACAAAAGTGCTGATTTTCAAGCTATGACTGTTGGACCCGAATTCCTTTTCTTTTCTCAATCGCTATTTTAGAACTCTTGAGAAATTAAAAGCATGTTAGTATTTTCCTCCTTTTTTCAGAGTGAACAATTTAGAGATCATCCATACAGACATTATAGAATGCTTGATCATACTTAAATTGACAACTCTCCATCTGTTTGGAATGTTAATTTCCTGGACAATTTATATTCCTAGAATTTATTTCTGGTTTTGTCTTTCTGATTATTCTCTCCTACAATGTGTTAAAATCTTAGGTTCTTTTAGTAGTATATATTAAATATAATGTATATCTTGATTGATTGATTGATTGATTGGTACCAGGAATTGAACTCAGGATCTTGCCCTTGCCAGGCACTTGTGCCGCTAAGCTACACCCCTGGCTTGGGTATTTCTTTAGGCAATTCAAAGTTGAAAGTTAAGAGTGGTCTATGGCACCCTAACGAAATCTCCAATTTTGTTTTTTTTATGTTGGCTTTTCAGACTATCCTGGGCTTATGCATTCTTGTGTTGGTTTTCATATTTTAAATTTATCTTTCTTGTTCATTTCAGGTTTCAACTGATGTTTCTTCATGCTGCCAATTTGTGTCTGATGGAGTTAAAGTTTGTGAAATTTGTGCCTAACGTAATCCTTTCCACATATCCTATCAGTCAACTTTGAGATGAATATTTTAGTTATTAGTGGTCATTAGTCATTAAATTTTCAAATATTTGAAAATCAATTTTTTCTACCATGTCTTTAAATTATATTTTTAAAAAGAATATCAAAGGGCATTTTTAAAAACACACACTAGGCTTTCAGTGATTATTCAAATTTCCTTTGATAAATGAGAAGATGGTGTGAATCTCATTTAAAAACCACCCATTGTAATAGGAATCTCAAATTCATTATTTCAAATTTTATCTCTGCTCACATTGATTAATTTTTCTAATATTTTCTATTATCCTCTTGTGATGATATTCTGCTGGCAGCATCACCAAAGCCGCTTGGATGGAGGTAATCCTTAATAAAAGTAAATGAATCCAAATTAAATTGATGAGGAGTCAGAATGAAGGGCGCTAGAGGTCGATGGCTCCAATGAGGTTTCTCTTGGGGGCTTGCATTCCAGGAAATGCTTGGCTTTCGGGCAGAAAGCTAGCTCCAAAAGTCATGGGTAAGACTGCTTCATAAAGTCTTCATAATGTGTTTATTTTGGAATCATAAAGGCGGCTTGCTCACCTGGAAGCAAGCTGAGATGCAGAAGGGAGTTTGATGTTAGAGGGCCCCTGGCGGTGCTCTCTCCCTGAAGCAGTTTCTGCTGTGACCTTCAGAAAGGATAGCGCACTCTTGCCAGAAACCTTTACGTTCTTGGGTACATAATGCTCTAACATTTCTAAATTCAGTAATAGATGCACAGGTGTGATCTGAGGTTAGCAAACAGAGACTGAGTCACCAGCCTTATATTATATGAGTCATAGTTGGAAAAAGATCTCAATTCATTGAACTCGAGTTACGTGTCTAATTTCCTCTGGTTCCAGAATTTTAGAGCATTGATCAGGGACTTTGAGTACTGAGTTCCCTCTACTTTGTACTTCTGATTTCTCTGCTATATAAATAAAGGGAGTAATGTTTTCTACTCTCCTTTGTCATAGCTGTGGCTCCCTGGCAATACCTGAAGTTATATTTATGAGCTATTAATGTAAGTCTTTGGTCCTTTAATAAAACAATACCACACTTTCTTTGTTAAATAATCATAAGGAAAATTTAGGACTAACAAAGTATACTTATCAAAGGTCATTCTGTATTTGCTGTTTTAAGTGATTTATAAAATTTTTACTCACAATTTTTAATTTAGAGGATATATTATGTTTAAGAGTGAATAGTAAGCTTAAAAATGTCACTCTATTCTGGTGCAGCCTAAGGTTCTTGATTTATGACACTTATTACAATTAAAGTTTCTGAGAATCTAGTCCCTGTCTGGATATTCCTTGTTGCCTGTCACCAAACAAACCTTCTAAGTAGTTATTTCTGATTCCTTATTTGGGACTAGAAGGAATCAGCTTGGTAAATCAAATGACACAGGATCAATAAAGAAGACTGAACATTGGCAAGAAGTGACCCAGTACAACAGACTTCAAATTGTATTGTTTGACACCACTTGTAAGAAATCTTTTACCTAGAAAGTTCCAGGGAGTTGTCAAGATCAGTCTACTAGCATTGTGTTCTATGCATAGCTGTCCAGAGGAGCAGCCCAGAGTTTCATCCTTTCCATAAGAAGCACAGCAAGAAAAGTACCACCTGCTTTTGCCCTCTAAATGCTTTGCCTTTTACCTCTAAAACTGAATCCTACTTCAATGAGTTATTCACTCAATGATCCTGACACTTATTTGATTGCAAAATTTCTTACAGACTCTTCTTATTAGCCTTTAGAAATATAAGACTGTAGGTAATCAGTCAAGTAAATTAGAAAATGATTATTTTAAAGCTTCCTCATCAACTTCTTCTTGCCTATTATTTACCAAACCATTTTTTTT
>RJWT010012465.1:0-22438 GCA_004365215.1 Cuniculus paca
CTACTGGCACCTCAGCCCTGATCCTGCTACACGGATGAGCCTCCTGAGGTACCAAGACTTTTTTCCCCCTCCTTATGTCATTTCTCATTCCTAGTTGTTAGAAAACAGAGTTTAGATCAGCTCTGAGACTGATGATACAGTACTCCCAAACACAGGGACTGCACCTCCTCTCCTCAAACACTTTTCCCCTTCTCCACCCCACAGCACACTGGCTGCTGACACAATAGCCCTACACTGGGGGTTTGTTCTTTGTGTGTTGGGTGGGGGTCATCATTACTGAGGCACCAGGGCCAACCCTTTTCACTCTCCATCTCCCTAGACAGCGAACTCTTTCTTCATTGATTTCAGTTCTTCTAGCCCCTGCACAGACAGGTCTTCTTGAGGTGGTGATCTTATTGCCTTCAGTACTCAAGAAGAAGAAAAGGAAGCATCCTATCCTAAAATCAGATTACAATAAGATTCAGATACTGGCCTCACCAGAGCCCTTCTTTATGAGGTGACAGTTGCTTGCTGCTGCTCAGTTTAGACTGCAAAGACGGCAAGAGAGAGCTCTGGATGCAGAACTGCTGCTGCTTGTGTGGAATGTTACGAGGCATCAACAGTTTTGCTATCAAGATCAGTTAGTTTATGGGTAGTTTTATGCTGTAGGAACCAGCCAGCATGATAAGCAAGGTATCCTAGCTGTAAGGAAAATGTAGGTATGAGAGTTTCAGTTAGTGTCAGTGTCAACATGACCTATGGACAGAAGGATATGTTTCTCCTCGGTCTGCCTTTGTGGTAGAGCATCACTCAAGAAATTCTGTCAAAAGCTGAACTGCAAAATTATTAGTTTAGCAGACACCATTAATGATTAGCATCATTAACAGCTGAGTGCAGTCAGTTGCTATAAGAATTGGAATGGAGAAAGATGAGAGTACTTGGGAGCGTCGCTGAGAAGGACAGGGCTGAGAGGACACTGCACTGGCTCTTGGGAAATCCTGTGTAGGATCAGAAGCATCAAGAATCAGGAATTTGGGCAGTGGAGCAGGGGAGGACAGGGCCTTCATCTTGATTTATACCAGGGAGCAGAGGCAAAGAACCCTCGAACTGCTTAGGACAGTGATAACAAATAATTAGAGACGAGTGCCCAAACTGCAATTCAAAACCCACTTATTTATTGCAAAGTGCCAACACTGCAATTAAACCTGAATACTGAAGTTTTAATTTAGAAAAAAAAACTCATATCTTTTTTTTTTTAATTTTTTTGGGTCTTTTTGAGACAGGGTGTCTCTGCAGTTTGGGCTGGTCTTGAGTTCACTTTGTAACCCAGACTGGTCTCAAACTCACAATGATCCTCCTGTCTCAGCCTCCCGAGTGCTGGGATTACAGGCATGTGCCATCACGCTCAGCTGTTAACATTTTATCTTAAAAGAAAAATAGCACACATAGGTTCACCACCCCTCTCTTAGGAGGAAGTGACTAGCCTCCCCAAGCATTCGGAAGTGCACTCTCTGCATACAGGACTGTTGCTGAAACATGCTTAGTGCTTCCTTTTAGGTAATTCAGGATCAGTGACAATACTAAATAAAAGAACATCTCAATTTACAGGGTAAGGTGACTTGACATCAAAGTAAGAACTAAGCTTCCTCTTTCTTGAAGGAGAAGTGTTTGAATGACAAAACTCCATTATCAGATATCATAACTGTTGCTGTGCTATTCCAAGCAAATGCTCCAGAGTACCTGAAACCAACTCCGAAAAATTCATGTGGAAATCCAAGGAGAATGTTGTGAAGAGTTGATTATCCTCCACAGAGCAACAGGAAAAGCTCTTCTGAAGGCACTGGCATTGCACATCACCAGTGACATGGCTAGGAATTACCTTTTTGACAATTTCACAGATGAGTTCTCTAATGGGCCTAAGCAGAGTCAGTAAGTGGGATTATAGGAAGAACTGGAAATTCTCTGTCAATGGCTCATAAATGTCCATACAGTAAGAAGTAGTGATTGGAACTGCTGTGGTCTAAGCCATGGACTAGATCCAGGCTGTAATTTACAGTAGGACAGCAGGAGGGATCCAGTTGGCTACAGTACCACATTGATCCAGAAGAGGAATCCAAGAGGTCAAATTGAAATAGGGCACCTGGTCGTGAGGGGTATGAGCCCCTCATCTCCATTACCCAGGAGATGTGGCTGTGGTTCTAAGCTATGCCACTGAGTCACCTCCAGGTCATCCCTGTTGGCCCAGGCTGCCTAGAGAGAAATCCAAGAATAAACTGTAGTGAGGCTTTGAATAAATCTCATCTCTTTGTGAGAGACATTTTAGGATAAAAAATATGACAGCGAGCACACCAGTCAATTTTTTGACTGGACAAAGTCAGAGCTAAAGCATTTACTATACAATTCTGTAGCATTTCTGTTGGTAAATACCTGTAGGATTGTCTATTCCTGGGTTTGAGTTTATCATTTATAAATTATGACATGATAATGATTCTATCTACGGGATGCCTTGAAAAGATACTAAGTCTCCTCCAGGATAATTAGATATGCATATGTGGAAGGAATAACTTGAAGTAATAGTTGTCTGATTAGCTGAAAAGATTACTAACAACCTAAAGCATGAGCCATATATTTTAAATTCCAGAAACATGAGAATCCTAAATTTGGTCCATTGCAAATCATTAGGCACCTGTAGACTGTAAAATTTACAAAATTAAATGCTTTTGGGGTCAAGCAGATAGCTAAATATGACTTAAGCTTTGTTTGCAGAGAATGGTAGACCTGCCTGCTCTGCACGTTCAAAAAATTCTTTAACAGTACCAGTCAAGCGAAACACGTCTGCCGCAGGATTCTGAGCTGCCTGCCAGTTTACAGCTGTGGCTGAATTCTCAGAATCCTTTTGAATGAATGGAATGCACTCCCTAGAATGCATGAATATTTTTACGAGTAGGATCAGGCTCACAATGTATATCAAGGTCCTTGGATGAAAACACCAACATAAAAGACTATGTACCATTTATCACAGTGCATAAGAGAGAGATTGACAGGCAAGCAGATTAATAGGCTTAATAAAAGATAAGCAGTATCACCAAAATGAATTCAGATTTTTTTTATCCTTTAAACACCTTTAAAATTGTCATGTTGCTATAGATATCATGAAACTTTAAGTAGGCAGGGCATCCATTCAACATTTATTGACCAACTATTACCCTCTGTCTGGCCCTGAACATATTCTTGAAGTTACACCGCTGAACAAGATGTCTTAATGTTTGAGGGCCCCAGTAGCTCAGGGTTAAGAAGAGGCTCTGTCTTCTTTCGAATTAGCAGGAATATCAGTCACTTCAGAATAATTCATAACAATTAACGTTTCTGGACTTTTGTGGCAAAAAATTGTTTTTTTTTTGTTTTTTTTTGTTTTTTTTTTTTTTTGTTAAAATGTATGACCTTGGTGGAGTTTACTTCTGTACCTGCTTCCTCATGTTAAATAAGGGGAATAACAGTGCCTGTTTCAAAGGATTGTTGCAAGGATTAAATGAGTTAATCTATGTAAGGAGCTTGGAACAGTGCCCAACAGGTAGCAAACTCTCAATAAATATTAGCTTTAATATTCTCTCAACAAATACTGTAAACATTGACATTAGCCACACTAGCTATTCCAGTGTCATTGCACATACATTTTATACTTGGGAAGTACAAAGGGACAATCCCCTGTGGTTATTCTATAGTCTGGATTCCTGACATTCTGCTTAGTTATAAACAGAAGCAGCCTTATGAATGGAAATGAGCCTGCAGTGGATGGGGCCTCAGGAGTACAGATTGGCAGGTCATTCTCAGAAGGTCTACTTTGCAAAGCCTCTTGATGCAAAAGCCAGATGACCCCCCTCCCCCAAGCAGTTTCTAATTAACCGTGCCAAAGGATAAGCAACGTTTTTTGGAGAGATTTCTGCCACAAAAATGTCTTCATCATTTTGTTTGGAGAGATCCCCCCTGCCAACCTGTATTTTAAATGTAGAAATTTGCCTCTCTGGAAATTCACTGTATTTCTAACAAAACAAGGTCATCCTGTTGTAAAGATCTAGCTCTTCAGCTTCTCTGATTTTTTCTCTTGTCTAACAATGCAAAGAATGAAACTCCAGTTAAGCTTGATTCTCGTTGTGTACTATACTGTCCCCACCGCACCCGGAGACCCTGTGGGGGCAGTGATCCAAACCTCTGACTCATACTTCCTCCTCTCTGTCAAACTTCTTCTCATCTTTTCCCCCTCTGCTTTCCATGGCACTAAACTGGATAATGTTACTTATTCATTCCTATTTGAATTTGCCCTTTCCTAGATGACAGAATTTACCTGTTAAAATATTCCTCAATGAGTGACAGGTGTACAGACAATCTAGGGACATGGCAGGTTGATGGTTATCTTGTTTTTTTATTAGGTTAAATAACCCTAATTATCCTTTCTCTTATTCTGTTCACAAAGCTGAAAACTTCCATTACGGTAAGTAGATGGGAAATTTAATTTAAGAAGTTAAAGCAAGGTTTCTCCAAATGATAGAATATGTGTGGGCTTTTATTTCCTTAGTGAATGGAGGAGTTCTCTGCTGGTGCTGAGTCTGAGTGTTTCACTAATTATCAATAACTTTTACTTTTGAAGTTGTAAATAGAAAAGTAAATTATATGGACAAGGCATTTCATCTTTTCTAGCCTCAGTTTTTTTAATCTGTAGAGTGATGAATATCATAAATAATTCACAGGGAGTGGCCAGAATGAAATGGACAGATTCCAAGATTCTGCATAGCAAGGCTCTATTTTAGTTCCATGCCATTTTCCTCCTAATATCTGATAAAGTCTAGTATTGATGTTCTCAGACATTTTATATATATTATAAAGTTGCCATTTGCACTGCTATTGTTTGAACATTCATATGTCTCCCAAAAGCTCAGGTATTGGAAGCTTCATCCCTAAGTTTGTATGTTGATGGTATATGGAGGTGGGGCCTTTGAGTTAGATGAGGTTATGATGGTGAGATCAGTAGCTTTATAAGAACAGGGAGAGACCTGAGCTTGTACACTGTCTCTTGTATGTTCACTTGCCCATCTGCCATGTTGTAATGTACCATGAAGTCTCTCACTAGAGGCAGCACTGTGCTTCTGGACTTCCAGCCTCCAGAAATATGTGCCAAATAAATGTCTATTGCTTATAATTGACCCCATATGTGGTATTCTATTAGAGAAACAAAAAACAGACTGAGACATGCAGATTAGAACTTGGGTGAAAGTGGTATCTGACCTAGTATGTAGAGAGCTTAGTACTCTAAATTTTACATAAAAATTATTCTACAATTGTTTGTATATATAAATATTATTGTACTGACTCATAACTTGGCATGATCGCGCACAATTCACATGAATGACTATGATCAGTACAAGTATTGCCTACCTAGAACATTAATTTTTTCATTGACTGTCTCTGTTCTCTTATCAACCTTAAATCTAAGGGTGTCTCTGGCACCACATTATCATTTTGACATTGTCATTTTCACCATTATCACCATTATCATTATCAATACCCCTGCCACTTGCAGTCTTTTTTTTTTTCAGGGCGGAGGGAGTACTGGGAATCAAACTCAGGACCTCATGCTTACAAGGCAGGTGCTGCACCACTGAGCTAAAGCCCTGGCCACATGCAGTCTCCAATAAGAGAGTGTTTAAGAGTTTAAGACATGCCCAAGTGTGAATTCTAGATTTATTTGCTTTATTCTGAGACCTTCCTTGGTAGTTTGCCCATAAAGTGAGGATATTAAGAACTTTTTATGCTTACAGAGCTGTAATGAGCACAGTGCCTCGCTCCTTCTGTGCATATTTTCTCTCCCATGTTACTGTGTATGTTGTGATGCATGTGTGTCTTAGTGGTAGATCCTGCTTCCCATCAACTGGGGATTCCCTTTGTCTGCGCCCAGCACCAGTACTTAGCCTATACTTCTGTAAGCCACCTGGCTCCTGACACAACTGCTCCTCAAAGGTATGGGAACTATTGGTGGGGGGCAGGGAGCAGTAAAAGATGTAAATTGTGGATTTACTACAATTTCTAACTCAATCAATTGGGAACAAAATCTAAATAACTCTCCACCTGCACCCTAGAAGCCATAGCCAAATGAAAATCTGTTCATGTGCCTCTGTTCTGGTTTGATTTTTTTTTTTTTGAATGCATGAAGATTGTGGTTCCAAGTCATGCTTTTAATGAACTGCACAACCTGTGCCTAACTCCCAGCTGTTTGGTAGATGATGACAAATACTTGGACTTATCCCCAGGCCTTGCTCTAGTCTCTGACTGAGCTAAGAGCATGCCACTCATGTTCACATCTTGGGGAGGCCTCCAGTGAACACATAAGAGGACAAATAAGTTAAAGCTGAACAGGTTTCCAACTTAGTCTTAACTTCATAAATTAAATGAAAATTTAAAAGCAGGCTTATCAGGCCTTTAAAGTAAAGGAGACTGAGTACAAATCTCTTTCTATCCCATTGGTTAGGTATAATATATGATTGAAAGTGTTGACGTTTTTGTTTTTTATTTATTTATATATTTTTTTTAGTGTTTACTGTTAGGCCAAAGCTAATACCTTTCTAAAGAACCATAAGGCTAACATAGCTAGGTAAAGATCCCTGGTCACCATCTGTTAATTTTTGTGGAAGGAAACTGAGATGCTAGTCTCCCTTCATCCATCTGTAAATCCATCCAAGTATTGGTGCCTGCTTACTGTGTAACATTCATCTGCTAGAGATTAGAAAAGGTTTAAAGATGAGTAAAATACAATGTCACACTCTCATGGATCTTTAAATGTAGTCGGAGGTTTAGACATCTAAAGAACTATAACAAGACAGAACAAAATATGTTAATCAAATGTAAAATTTTTGTGCCTTAGAAGGAATAATTAATTTTGTCTAGTCAGAAAATATTTGAAAAAGAGATGAAAGATTTGAAAAGAGGGGGGTTCTATATGGTGTTGGTAGTTTGCAAATTGTGTTAAAAAGGCATTTGGGACAGAAAGATCATGCACTCCTAGAGGGGACAAGTATGTGGTGCTTTCTATGAACTCTCAGTGTTAGAACATCAGGGGTGATACATGGAAAATGGTTGAAAGATAAGACTGGAGAACTATTTGGAGAGCAAGTCAAAACTCTTAAGGTAATAACAAAGTAACATAACTCTTTAGGTAATAACAAAGTAACATAAATACAATTAGGTAAAAAAAAATTCCAAAGTAAAGCCTATAGTAATTTACTTCTGTATGGTTTTGATTATACAGTATAGATATAGATTATATGTGAAATTTTTGTATTTCTTCAACTCACTGTTATATATCAGATGCTCTAAGAATTCATTTGGCCCGTTAAGGATAAAATTAGACCATCTGAGCAACTGCAACTGTAAACTGGACCTGAGAGATCTTGTGTTACTGAAAAGAAGAACCTCCCCGAATTGAGAACTCCCCTTTCCTGTGAATGGAAGGGAGAGAAGTCTCATGTTGCACCTGAACTTTTCTTCTTATGATGAGAACTGTCCTGCAGATCCTGACAATGATTCATCTTGCCTCAGACCAAGGGGTTTAAAGTGACAGAAAATGAAGTAGGTACTTCAGGAACATGTGAACGTAGAAACTGATTAGCACTGGAGGTGTGCAGCCCTGCTGAAGCCTTACTGAGGACTGTGGGTATTGAGAGATGAGCAACAGTAGGGTCGCTGGTACTCAAACAGTTCAACTTTCATTGCTCCTCCCTCCCAGATGAACTGAAGTCCATGGGGCACACTAGTGCTAGTGAGCTACAGCCTCTTTTCCCAGCATGCACTGCAGCTATTGCTGTCCTGGCTTTGCCCTTTGAACCTACTATTGTACTACTATTGTCATCTAATGGTGAGGAAAATAGAAGATCAGAATGCAGATCAGTACATTTAGATTATTTTAAATGTTGCTAAAAGTTTGGTAAAAGATATGTCTTCAGAGTAATTGTTACCATTTTCTGAAGTAAATAATCTGGTAAGTGATGGTACTGTGCAAATTTTGTTTCACGGTACACAGTGTTTCCCTGTCTGCTATCAGACCAAATTTCTCCTTGAGTACAAGGCCTTCTTTCTCTACTTAGTTGTATTTCTTATAGCTCCTATCAGTGCTCACATATGGGTACACAATGACTCAGTGATTACTCGAATGATTTTTTCCAGGCATTATATCTGCCAGACCTCAACATTTAGGCTAGATATTCAGCAAGTATTACTTTAGACCCTGTCCCCAGTTGTATGTTCTTAATTATTTATAAAAAGAAACTCCACATTTAGAAACCACGGGTTCCTTTTTCAGACAATATGAACTTCTAATTCACCCAAAAAATTTTAAAAGGGCATGTGTCTTAGATTAAGTCAGAAAATTTAGATTTTTAGTTTTTTTTTTTTCCTGATTTATCCCCAGTGGCCAACACAACCTATAGCATGTGCCCATGTAAACATGTCAAATAACCTAATAAAAAGAAATGGAGGATGTGGCAGGAACATAAATTTATTTGCAGTCTGATACCTATGTTCCAGCTAAATGACATCAGGTATTTACCCACGTAATATCATTGGTTCCTCGGTTATAGGCTGCTGCCTCAGTTTTACCAAGAAGCATCTTGACCTTGTGTAGTGCTTTGTTTATCCTTCTATGGGCTTACTATTACTGCCTTGTAGATCTACCTAATGAAGCGGGCCACCCATTGTAGCTTCTTTCTTTCACCTAAGCTTTAGTTATTCCTTCTCAGATTCTTTTCTTCGGGCTAAAGGTCCCATGCTGCTTTTGCAGTTGAGCCAGGACTCCATCATTAACCACAATGAGGTCATGAAAGTCAGTGCTCTCCTTGCTTTCATCAAGAACTTCATTATAGCTCTGGGAATATTACATATAGCCAATTATAGGTTCACGTATTACACGTGTTTTAGTAAGATCGATCCATAACCTTCCTTTCCAGCTGTTCAGAGGTGTAATTGTTATTCTGGGCTTTGGCTTGTGGTTCTAGTATTGATATTCAAATATCTGAATCACTTTGCAACTTTTAATAAACCAGACCAGACATTTATTCATTTCTGCCTAGAGTTGTAATAGTGCTTCCTCTCTCCTCTGCCTTCTCATACCTGTTCACTTTTTCTCATCCCTTGCTCACTTTTCTACTTGTTCTCTCTGATTCCATCTTTTTCTTTTTCCTTGTTTGTAGCTGCTTCTGTTTTTCCTTACTTCTTATTTCTCTTTCCAATCTTCCTCTGGAAATATTAGTAAATAAAATTAGTAAATATCAGGTAAAGTTTAGATCTGAAATCAGAATGTATGTCAGGAGGGCTCCACTGAAGGATGCTTAACATCAGAGTAGCACTGGTTGCTCTCTGTTATTGACCTTCTGTAGTTGGCCATTAAGTCTGGTCTCCAAGCCTGGGAACTGTGTCCTGTAGGTTTCCAGAGGATGCATCAGGCACACGGGCACGTCATTTGTTCAAAAATTCATTTTACATATGGTAAGAACTGGTATGTAATTCTAAACTGAGTTTCCAGTAGTGGGTCAGCATCATTCAACTCTGTCTCCAAAAAAACAGACAAACCAAAATAAAAACAAATTTTTTCATGTCCAAAAGATATATTCAATGAGAAGAAAGGCAGGTTTCTGATTTATCTGGTGAATATACTTGTCTCAAACTAATGATCTGTGGAGGATTTTAAAGTTCACAACTGTGTACAGTGATTAAGGAATTGGGGAGGGCAGAAGAAAATTGATATTCCTGAATATCTGCATCACTTGCACTTGTTTTGGGATGTGCATTGTTCCACTTTAATGCATCTGCATCAAAAGTACTGTGACATGGTACGTGTTAGGAGTTCAAGCTACGCTGGGGAGTTCTTGTTCCCATTTCTTAGTGTTTTTCAACATGATAAGCTTTTTCCATCACAACCTTTTATACTCTTACAATCTGACAAATAGTAGTCTATTTCTTATTTAGTGCCAGTCCACAGGTTCAGCCTGTGCTAAGTCTAAGCAGCATACAAGATAGTAGCCAGCTGTGGGAGACCTCAGCCTGCGTTGTATTTCTAGCTACTGTAGAAACATAATGCTGTGAAGGAGACAGGCAACAGAATCCAGGAAATGGGAGCCAGAAATTGGGAGCCAGAAAGGCAATAATTGGTAAATCAGGAGGGCAGTGCAGGAGGTAAAAGGGATCAATCCAGATTGAGAATATAAAACCGTAAAGGTCCTAAAGGGCAGTCTTATGTATAAATCTTTTGCAAAAGGGAAGGAGACCAAGAAATGGAGGGAGGTGAGGAAAAGGGGTTGAAAAATAGTTAAGATGTGTTATGTGCCAGCTTCCTTCATTATGTGCTGCAAACATGTACCAACAAAGAAAAATTAAAGAGATCTTGGGGCACAATGGGCGTAGAACATTCAGTTACAGGCCAGCTGGTCTGTCTTTCCTTGTGTTACATTCTGTGGAGGCTCCATCCTAACCAATAATTTCATAAATAATTTAGTTCAAGGCGGGGATACTTGTTCGGTTCAGTTTTCAAGGCACGTTTTCATTTTTTTTTAAATAAGAGTAGTTGCAATTCTTTTGAACTTTACTGTATTCTAGACAGGTTACATTTTCTTTGTCCTAGACTAATTGAGGTGCATTCTGTTGTGAGGTTCATTGTCTTCAACTCATCAATCAAATTTATCTATTTTACTTCCTTATGCTTTCAGTTTATTAGCAAAACTGACACTAAAGCAAACTAAAAGGGAATTTTCTCTTTCCTATGTATCCCTTTCTGAAGTGGCCTATTTAAAGATATTACCATAATATCCTTTCTCTGCTACCCAGCTTCCCTCTCTCAAATGTACCTTCTTCCCCATCCACTCTGGTGTTCTTCTCCTAGGCTAGTCCACTCAGGAGCCCTCCATCCTATTCCCTAACTATTCCCACTCACCGTGTCCCCACAGTTTACCTGGCCAGTGTGACTTCCCATCATAATTCTGCTGTATCTTGCTAGTAGTTATATGAATTAACTTGAATTGTCATTAGTGCTTTAATTCATATAACTGAATGATAATAACTGGAATAATTCATAAACTGGAATTATAGGCAAGGTAGTAGGAGAGTGGTATAGGTGGCAGCTGCAGTAAGAACGACTACTCAGAGCCACCCTGTTCCTGAAATTGTCCGTTGCCCTGCTCAGTGTTATGGGTATAGTTGCACAGAATTAAACTTTGAACTTAAAAGCAGTAAAATGTTGATTTTCCCAGAATTCTCTCTTTTTAAAAAATCATTCATTTAGTTTGTGGATTTTAGTCTTAGATCTGCCATTAGTTCTGCAAACTTGGTGTATTACTCATTCATCTCTACAGTGTAGGCTTTGTAAATGCAGAGGCCCTTGCCTCTTTTCCAGGTAGCTGCTTTCTGCAGAAGCACTGTGCTTCCGTGACAGCATTTCTCCTGCAGTTTTATGAGCAGCACTGTGAGACTCCACTTTAGTGGCTGGCTTCAGAGTAGAGCCTCTTCATTGTATTGCATGGTTGTTTTTTGTTGTTGTTGTTGTTGTTTTGGTACCTGGGGCCGAACTCATGACCTCTAGCTTGTCAGGCAGGCGCTTATGCCACTGAGCTAAATTCCCAGCTATTGCATGGTTTTTAATAATTAGAATTTACTTCTTTCTCAACATATATACTTTGCACCTTTTGAAAGAATAGACTTCTAAAATTGGTTCATTCTCTTTCATATGCTAATTTAAAGTGTTCTTGGTGCCTGAGCATTGTTAGAATATATTCACGTAGTTAAGGCTTTGCATTTATTTCACCCCTTATGTTATAGCTGTTTAATATGCTGATGTTCTATAAGGTAGATTACCAGTTAGTTCCACTTTTTGGAGGGATGTACTGAAGCATTGTCTGTTTTAATTAAGTAATTTTGGGTATCAAATTAGTTGCATAAGTAGAAATAGACTCTTAAATTCCTTGTTTCACTTGGTAATGATGGTGCCTCTAGTCATTCTGCTGTGATTGTTTATGTCTATGTTGTGTGTGTGTATACACAATTATATATGTATAGTGCTGAAAGTAAGCTATTCAATGAAATTGTCTTTCAAGAATGAAGACTATCTATGTGAAGACCCTGTCATGACAAGACAAACCTGAGAAATTTGCTACTAGCAGAAATTAACTAAAGAATGTATTTCAGGAGCAACAGAAATGATCTCTCAAAGAACATCTACAACAAAAAAATTGTAAAAACAAACTTCCACAAAATTAAGTATCTATATGAAACAGTAAAATATGTATAATTTGTGGAGTTGAAAAAAAATATGTATCCAAAATATGGATAACAATTACATGCGAATAGCACAAGAAGGAAGTGTTTGAGAATAAAGAATTCTTAAGGCTTTTTATTATGGGAAAGTAAAGATATTGCATTTAAACTTTAAGTTAAATATACAAATTGAAACTTGTAGAGGAGCCTATAAGAAGGAAGAAAGAGGATGAGAAGTGAGAACAAAAGGGAAGAAAAGAGGGAAAGAAGGGGAGGACAAAAGAAGGGAGGGAAGGAAGGAAGAAAGCGTATGTAGCTTTAAAGCAAGTAAAGGAGAACAGTACAGTGGGTAAAATTTTAATCCAAAAGAAATGCAAAAAGAAAGAAATGGGAAGTATAAAATCAAATGGTCAGAATATCTAGACATAGTAATACAACAATCTTAATGAATTTGCCCTCTAATTAAAGCCAGAGATTTTCAGGGTGAATACATGAACAAAAATTTGGAACAGAAATATTATTGGAAATGGATAGGAACATGCTTATCTTCCTAAGAGGTTTGGAAGGAAGTTAAAAAAGTTTTAATTGTATGTATCTGAAGACATAAAGCAAAAATAGTACTACAGAATAAATTGATAAATCTACTCTTTAGTAGGAGATTTTAACACTTGTCTCAATAATTGGTCAAGCAGACAGTAAGGATATAAAATAATTGAAAGGCACAATTAAGATACTATAGCCAACAATTACAGAATGTATACTAGTTTCAAGCACATATAAAAAGTTATCATGTACTAGGCCAGAAATAAAATTTCTAAGTTTTAGAAAATCAGTATTACACAAATAAAACTTTCTAATCACAGAGCAATTTAGTTTAGAAATCAATTACTAAAAAGATACCTTTAAGAAACTTTATATGTTTGAAAATTTAAAAAAAAACTTTCTAGAAAGGAAGAATTTGAAAGATACTTCAGATATAGAATGAATAAAATTAGTGCTGCTTGGGTGGGTAAGGTGAATGTGGAAGATGAGGCAATCAAAAATTCAAAGGTGATCTCAAACAACAAGAATTTTAGCTGACATAATTGGAAAAATAAAATACTGTTGTGCGAGTTATGGAGCACCAGAAGAGACTTTTATGGCCTAACAGAGGAGAGAAAAAGATGACAGATTGAGCTTCAGGCATTTCTGAGGCACTTTAATCCAGGGTTAGACTGTACAAAGGACACCTGGCCACTGCCAAATTGGATGCATGAAACTAGTGCCTCTTCCTATTTGTTTGTTTGTTTACAGTACTGGGAATTGAACCCAGGGCCTTTGCATTGAGTTACATCTCAGGTCCCCTCATTTTATTTTTTATTTTGAGGCAGGATGTCCATAAGTTATCTAGATGGGACTAGAATTTGCAGTCCTCCTGCCTCAGCCTCCCAAGGTACGGAGATTACATGTATGTAGTATCACACTGGTTTCTTCCCTTTTTGTGTTTTTGTTTTTGTTTTTGTTTTTGTGAAAATACCGTGCCCTTTGCATTCAAACCTCATCCTATCACCTTATTTAACCTTAGGTATGTTACAGGTCCGGTCTCCAAATGTAGTCAGATTGTTTTATCAATTATCCCACAATTTCTGATACCTGGATACTAAGCATGGCTTAAACATACACTAGAGGTCAGATCTTGGAAGTGGCTTTTCCTGTATTCCTGCATTCGTCACCTGAATACAAAGTCAAAAGGACTAGACTGTTGTTTCTCAAACTTTACGGTGCATACAGTCATCCGCAGGGCTTGCTGACACATTCGCTGCGTCCTGTCCCCAAAGTTTCTGACTCAGTTGGATGGGTGAGACTTTGCTTTGGAACACGTTTCCCAGTACTGTTGTCTTCAACCACACTTTGAGAAGCACTGGAATAAAATATCCTATGTGATTCTTCCAGCTTAGTTGTTCTGTGATGATTCTATTAGAAGGTAACATTTTGTATCCTTTCTTAACTGGGGTTCCTTGTGTGAACTGCGGCTTCAAAAGTGCTCTGAATGACTTCTCAATTCTCCTATAGATGAACTAGTACCATCCAGATGCATGGGAGGGAAATTTAATCATCATCATGACTGAATATTTTAGAAGCCATTAAAGCTTACTTCTCTCGTGGGACCTCTGTTGAAAAACACCAGTGTTAGGAGCCAGTCAGGCTGAGAGGACTCCAATGGTGATCTGTTGTTCCCTCAAGTTGGCGTCCACAGCCTGAGCAGGAGAACAGAAACCTTATCTTGACTGTCATTGCCTTTCTTCTAAAAAGTTCTTTTTAAGTGTTAGAGCACAAACAGATTGGAAGTCATTTATAAACTAGAATTACACTTTATCAGAGATGGAAATTGAGATTCAGGATGACCCACTGAAAGCCATGTAGCAAAGTAGTGGGAGGGCTGGCATTAGGTTTGGGACGTCACGTTCACCAGTTCAGTGCTCCATCTCCTTCATATGATGAGTGAATGATTCCCCAGGGAAAGTAAAAGCATCCTTGTGGGAGTGGGTGGGCTGGAGCTCTGCTTTCCAGCGGAAGCAGCAGGTTCTGCCCCCGCAGCTGTAGTGGGGTGTACACGTCAGCGTTTGGGAAGGAGCATATGCTATGTGAGCGCTCCTGCTGGGAGGCTGCACTGGCTTCTGGCCTCTGCCATCTGCAAATTTCCTTAGAGTGAGGGTTAGAAAGCTCTTGTTGTGTTGTTTTAAAACTCAAGTTCTACGAATTGGGGATAAAATACAAAATGATAGACATTATACTTAGAAATTCATGCCTTTTTTTTTTTTTTCCTTTTGTTGCACCAGGGATCGAACTCTCAACCTCACCCTTGCCAGGCAGGCGCTTAGGCCACTGAGCTAAATAAATCCCCAGCCCTTGTCTTTTTGAGACAGCATCTGACTATGCCATTCGGACTGGCCTTGAGCTCACTTTGTAGCCCAGGCTGGTCTCGAACTCGCAACAGTCGTCCTGTCTCAGCCTCCCAAGTGCTGGGATTACAGGAATGCGCCACAAGGCCCAGCTAAGAAATTCATGCCTATTGAAAGTTGAGACATGTTCATTCTCAGCTGAATTGAGATGTAATGTATCTGGTACTAAGACCACAACCATTGATAACAGTTTTCTTTTACACATCTGTTTAATGAATGGACATGCATTCACTGAGAATGGGAAATATATTAATAGGTAGGGTTTCTGTAACCTGCAGTAGTTTAAAAATGCATTTTAAAGGAAAGCAGGTCTCTCATGTACACAATATTACCCAGTGATCTTTTTCAGATCATTAAAAGCCAATTTGTCCTACTTTCCCCTTTTGGAATCCTTTTCTCTTCTTTCAAATTTCAAAGCCAGAAATAAGATTCTTCTCTTTTAAATAGCATGATTTTAATTTTTTTCAAAAACAAAATTATTCCAGCTACCTGAATCTAAGTCTCAAATTTCTGGTTCACATTACCCTTACAATCTGAGACATAACCTCAAAACCATTTTCAAAAAACAAGAGCATTTATATGGACTTATTGCACAGTTTTGTTCATACTCTGCCTCCAAGATCCTAGAGGACAAAATGCAATATGTGAAAATGTGCCTTGATACCATGAAATTCTGTAGGACTGGAGATACAAGACTTTGAAAAATAGTCAGAGTTGCTTATTTATAATATTATGCCTTACTCTAATTTATTAAAACAGAAGTGAACATCCACAACGGTGCTATTTTTGATTATAGAAATGAGAAATTGGAATTTGGGAACACGATTTTCATACCTTCCCACCTACCCATCGTTTAAAAAAGGAAAAGCAGCCATTGAGCTGATGTGTAGAGCGCTTTTTTCTAGGAGTACAGCATTTTACAGCCATTGTTAAGGATGCAGTAAAGAGAATCTGTCTTGAAGGTCTTCTGAAAGTTCAGAGTTCTTTAAAAGCAAGAAGTTAGCTCTTTGCTCCCTATTTCCCTAACCTGCCCTTCCTTGTCAAGTGCAAAGTTAAACCTTCATCTTTTATTCCCCATCTCTTTTATAGTTTAACAAACACCTTCTTTTGTGTTTCTGAACTGTCTTCTTTATGTCACCTCCTGCTGAATCACACAAGAGAATTTATTTTGGGTTATTTTGTCACTATTTTGTGCCTCCTCCTCCCCCAGTTTGACTTCTCAATTGCTCTCACTTTCCTATCTTTGAATTTTCTTGCCCTTTCCATCTTCAGTGATTTGTGATCATCCTTGCCTATTTTTCACTGTCTCAGAAAAAGAGATTGTTGTTATCCATGGAAAAAACATTTCTCTTCCTTTAGCGTTATTTCTTGTCTACACATCTTGGTATTTTCAAATAGTTTCCTGTTTATTGTTATCCTTATTTCCCCTTGTTTTGATTCCATTTCTGAAATACATTAAGAACATTGAGAGATGCCCCACCCCAGGAGTGGAAGCAGGCTTTTACTTTCATATTTGATTATCTAGCCCAGTAACAAACACCTTGACTTCCTAGTGAGTCAGAAAGAGGTCTTGAACATTTGCATTTTTCTACACAGTAGTAATTTTTGACACCTTCTGGCTCTGGAGTAATGATTAGTGGAATGGAGAAATGTTAGGAAGATTTCAAAAGATGGCAGTTTCCAGCAGTCTTCTTTTAAGATTCATAAAATTCTCTGCCAGAGAAGTCTTGAAATGCTGTTGTAAGCTTAAATTCAGAGACATACACCATTTGTTCACGTTTTTATTGTTAGTTTTTACAAAGCAATATTATTGCAGGGTAATGAGTGGGTACTTGTTTTATAAGCCAAAAGAATGGACACTTACTGTCCCTTTGGAAGGTGAGATTTCAGTTTATCCATCTAAACCTGCACCAAGAATGAAGGAACTTCTCTGCTAACTGAATTAAAGAGCTTGCAACTAGTTCTTAACTATTTAGGGGTTGAATAGATGTGTTTTGGTAACATTGCATTGAAGAACAATTGATTTCTTAAAATATTTCCCATTATTGGCCACATGCCAATTTAAGACTAAAATTAGGAAAATGAGATCCTATCATTGATGTATCCATACTGAAAAGTGTTTCCTAATAACATTTTGCATTCTCTTTGCTTTATATATTAATTCTTAGCAAATACTATTTTTTCCAGAAGTTATGGCATTAACCAGTTTATACTATACAGAAAAAAATGTATTTATTTTCCCAGGTTTTTTTTTTCTTCTGTCTACCACATTCACAAGATTTTGCAATTATTGAATCTAATTTGAAAGACTGATTCTTGTATTAAAACTCTTGATGATTATAGTGATACAGATGTTTTGAAGGTGGTTTCTTTAGACAACCAAGATCCACTTCCTATTCATAAAAAGATGGATTATTGCCTCTCCAGCCACTATGAAACTCAAGTGGTAGCAGCAGGGGAAGTGATTTAGTATAAAAACATATGAGACAAAAACTAGCAAGATAATATAAAATATGTATAATTGAAAAGTCTTGGGCGTAGGCAACATTGCTCATAAAAGATGGCAGAAGTCTGATACTGTAGCTTCAGAATGTTTCTGGCTAAATCTGCCTTCCTAATTCTACATTTTTCAGGTAGGACAGAGGAGTTCAGAGATGTGAAATGTCCTCCTCAGTTCACACAGCTGATAAATGACATGACTAGAACAAGAATTTAGGTTTTCTGGTTTCTAAGCCGCTGCTTTTTCTTTCCCATATAAGGTTAATATGAAATAACCATGTGAAAGAGTTGCCAAAATCTGTATTGCAAACTCACGCAAAAGGAAAATAGAGCTGAGTATAAGCCTACTTACTCTCAACTATCAATGTATGCATTCAATAAATATTTATTGATAGCCACTGTGTACTAGGCATGGTGCTTGGCACAGCATTAAAAATGACTCTATAGGCTGTCATTGAACAACTAGTCTGTAACTTTAAGCAGCCATTACATTTTTTTAATGTGAAAACAATTAAGACTTTAAGTGACGAGTTGTGAGGCGGTATGGTCCCTGTGCCCAGTCATTTGCTGAATAACCAGCAGGCAGAGATTCAGTACAGAACAGAACATTTGTGCAGTGAGTAGAGGAGATTGCCTCTAAGTTTCTTTACAGCATTAAAGCCTATGGTTCCTGGAAACACATCTATAAATATTTTCATGAAAAGTTGCACATACAGATTCTGCACAAGACATGTATTATGTTTTCTGCATCAACCATAGGACTTCGAGGAAGGTTTCAGATTCTGTGCTGTCATTCACTGCCGCAGGCTGTATTCTGCAGAACTGGAAAGGAAGGGACCCAGCTCCTCACTGACTTGCCAACGCCACACTGCATCAGACCACATGGCAGTCAAGAGAAAAATGACAATTCTTAATGTTGAAACTATGTTTAATTACAAACTTAATACGTTCTGTTTGTAAAAGTTCTAACATTACAGAATTTGCTACATGAAAGTAAAGTCCGTTATCTTTTGATGCCCTTGTAGTTTCCTCTGTATATACTAACATGAGCTGTTTCTTAATAAAAATCTAGTTAGGTTACACTTAGCAACTTCATTTTGTTTAACTTAATTAAATTTGATATAGTTGTCCCTAGAACAACATTGGTTTGAGCTATGTGGGTCCATTCACATGCGACTTTTTTAGGATGTTTTCAATAATTTGAAGAAACTTGCAGTAGAACTACATAGCCTAGAAATATTGAAGAAAACCCTGAAAGACATGTCACATATGCATATTATAGTTTATTTTATCATTTACTACCATAAAATATACAGTAACCTATTATTAAAATGTATACCCACAAACAAATGGCATCATTTGCAGCAGAAAGATAAACAAAATTGGAGTATTATAACTGCACAAATTTACTGTAGTATGTATCATACCACTGTGATAATTTCATGGCCACCTCCTGTTGCTGTTACAGTGTGCTCTGATGTTGAATCTGCTTAAGACTTCTGGTGCTGATCTCTGCAGGAGTACTTAGTTCCTCTCTACACTAAGTTGCAAAACGCATTAAGGGTGATCTCTTGTGGTTCTTGTATATTTTTCACTGTGTCTAAGATATATACAAAGTATGTGTTAGTCAACTGAGCTTCTTATCGTTAAGGCCTCTGGTCAATAGTAGGCTATTAACAGTTAAATTTTGTCAGGATCAAAAATTATATATGAATGTTTTCACTCTAGGGGATCAGTACCCTAACCTCTCTGCTGTTCATGAGTCAGTTGTATTTTCTGTTAATGTATATATTTTTAAAAGGCCAAAAAAGGGCATATAGCATTCTACTGAATGGATATATTGTAATTTAAAATAACTTTACATTTTTTTCTGTCTTTGAAACAATACTATACCAACTTCTGATTGTGACTTGTGTTTAAAAGATGAAGGGGACATAAGATTCTTAGATTACAGTAGTTATAAAACTAATATTTTAAGGTACATGTGTATTTTGGGATGAGAGAGACATAGCTGAGAGGGAGTTGGTCATAAAAATGTCTTGAACAAAAGGAAAGTGTCACAGTGCTCTCTGTAGAGAAATTGCCGTCTATTGTTCTTACGTGCTGTCAGTGGTTTCCAAGCAGTGCTATGAGAATTAATGGAAAATCTTTTTATCCTATTTGCCTGAATCCCCAAATGGGAATTGCACTGAAAATGGGGAACTCATGGAATCGCAAGCCCAGTGACCCCAGATACATTTGGGAGGTGAACATCACAACTATCCATGACTTTACCTGCTGTACTGGGGGAATCTTGCAGTGAGAAATCCTGCTGGCATCAGAAGACTTAGTAGGCAGGGTTTCCTGTACCTTTCTTTGTGAGTCCACTAGGTAGACAGCCAGCATAACTGTGTTTTATTTGTGAAGACCCTAGAAGCATATTAGAACACAAATTACTGTTGTTGACGCTTTTTTACTATTAGACTTTATTTTTTTAGAACAGGTTTAAATTTATTAAAAGAAAATCAGCAGATAGGATAAAGTTCCTATATTATTCCTTTCCTACTGCAGTTTCCCCTGTCGATAACATCTTACATTACTAAGATACATTTGTTTTGGTAACCAATATGAATCCATAATTATCAACTAATGACCAAAGCTTACTCAGATTTCCTAAGTTTTTAACTTAAGTGATTCTTGCAAATTTGCATATGTTAAGATTAACTTTCTTTTGCTACGAAGTTCAATGAGTTTTGACAGATGCACAGTGTCCTGGAGAATAGTTTCATCACCCCCTACTTTTGCTACATTCTGTTCCTTTCCTCCTCTTCCTGAACTCTTGTAAACCACTGACATTTTCACTGTGTCTATAGCTTTGCCTTTTTCAGAAGGTCATATAGTTGGAATCATATGGTAGGTGGCTTTTTCAGACTGGCTTCTTTTACTTACTAGTGTCTCCTTAAAGTTCCTCTGTATCTTTTTTTTCCCTTCTATCTTTTTGTGGCTTCATATAGCATGTTTTCTCTAGATCATAGACTGAATGCAGGTATCATAGTTCATTTTTGCTTTTACTTATTGAAGCACATTTTAATTGCTTCCAATATTTGGCAATTATGACTAAAGCTGCTATAAATGGCACTAATGTGCAGGTTTTTGTGTCGACCTGAGGTTTCAACTCAGTTGGTAAATACCCAGGAGCATGAATGCAGAATTGTATGGTAAGAGTGCATTCAGTTTTATAAGAAGCTGACAAACTGTCTTCCAAAGTGGGTGTACACTTTTGCATTTCTACCAGAAATGAGAAAACATTCCAGCTGCTTTGCTGGCACTTTGTCAGTTTTCTGCCTTTGGCCATCCTAAATAAATAAGTAGTAGTATCTTATTGTTGCTTTAATTTGCAATTCCCTAGTAATAAATGATGCTGCCCATTTATATGCTTTTCCCCCCATTTATATATCTTTTTAAGTAACTATTTAGATCTTCTGCCCGTTTAAAAAATTGATTTATTTCTTTTTGAGTTTTATGAGTTCTTTTTTTATTTTAGTTCTTTATAGGACTCATATATAGATCCTTATATACAGGTCCTTTATTAGATACAGGTTTTTCAGATCTTTTCTGCCATTCTGTGGCTTGTCTTTTCATCCTTGAAACTGTCTTTTATGGTTATTGAATGCTATAGCTATTTTGTTTGCACTCAGAGGAGCGATAGGGTTGAAGCCTTGGGTAGTGGACAAAGTCAATCATTTTGATTCAGGCTGTATTTTCTTCCCCTTTCTGTCTTTTTTTTTTTTTTCTTGGAGGGGCACTGAAAATCCAACCTAGGACTTCTAGCTTGCCAGGCGGGCACTGGACTGCTGAGCTATGTCCCCAGCCTTGCCCCTTTCTGTCTTGATAAACCCAATCTAGGTTCTCACTACTGGGGGTCCAACCTACCACAATCTGGAGCCAAGCAGGTGGAAACAAAGGGAAGTCAGGCCAGGGAAATTTAGAAGATTTCACACTTAGTTTTGCCTCTGTTCATTACTGGCTGCATGGCTTTAAAACCATGGTACTGTTTTTCTGTGTTACTTTGAATCTGATACTCTTTATGTTAATAATGTATCAGATAAACAAAAGCTTTAGTGTCGAAATATTTGATTACTCTCACCAAGCTTCAAGTAACTTAAAAGACTTCCATTCAGACTTCCTGAAAGATGGTGCAACAGTAAGCAGCAGAGTAAACAGTCTCTCTTAGAGAAACAGTTCAGATGTTGGAATATCACATCATGGAGAGGACAAGAAGGAAGTAAGTGGGTCCCCTGGACCAAGGAAGAATCTAAAATATGACTCGAAGCCCACAGAGAGAATAAAAAGAATTTAAACAAAGAAGAAGGTGGTGGCTGGTGGCGCCTTAGCCTGGAGCCGGACTTACCCTGCCAGAAGAGCTGTTGAGCCTGGGGAAGTGTGGTTGTGGTCACGTTCAACCCCAGAGGTCTCAGAGGAGAGGCGCAGCGGTGGAAGAGAGTGACAGATGTGGAAATCTGCGCTGGCTGGTGGTGAGTGCAGGGGACTCCATCCTCCCCAGCCAAGGGAGAGAGCAATTGGCCGGAACCATTTTGGAGTCCAGCAGGATAAGCCCGGGGCCAGGACTGCTGCCAGCTTCTTCCTGCAGCTCCAGGTTGTGGGAGGACTGAGGAAGTTTCTTGGATCCATTTCCACTCCCCTGTGCATTTCAGACAACATGGTGAAGGTTCCTAACCAGCTTAGATCCACAG
>RJWT010012466.1:0-22432 GCA_004365215.1 Cuniculus paca
GTTTAAATTCTTTTTATTCTCTTTGTGGGCTTCGAGTCATATTTTAGATTCTTCCTTGGTCCAGGGGACCCAGTTCCTTCCTTTTTGTCCTCTCCATGATGTTATATTCCGGCATCTGAACTGTTTCTCTCAGAGAGACTGTTTACTCTGCTGCTTACTGTTCCGCCATCTTTAGCTCCTCTCATTTGGTTATACTACATTGCTTTTTTTTTTTCCTACTTAGAAAACATATTTTTGCGTTCATCTTAACGTTATAGTTACAGTTTGTGTCTAGGTGTCTCCCAAAGGCTCATGCAGTCATGGGGGAGAGGGTTCAGAGATGGCTGTGTCTAGAGTTTGAGACTGATTCATGGTCCAGGGCTGAGATTAAGGATGTGAATGCTACACCCACCGTAGGAGGGTAGCCTGCATACAATAGAAGGGACAGGAGGAGGCTTGCCTCTCTCTCCCGCTGCTCTTGTTGCTTTTGCTGTTTTCCACTGCCGTGAACTGTTGCCCCTTCTGCCATGTGCCAGCCTATTTGGGAGTGAGCCGGTTATATTCCAAAACCTCTACAAACTTTTACTCTTTTAACTTTGGGTTATGGGTATTTCGTCTCAGCAGTGAGAGAGAAGTAGCTAAGACAGTGCCTCTAGCCTCATACATTCATATCTCTGGTTAATTGCTGTAATTTTACACGGTCTGAGTTTGCCACTGGACTGTCCCTAAAGAGTAGAAACATTTCCATTTATATCTCTCTTGACAGTATATAACAAGGTGCATAACCTGTAGTATGTCAAGCAGGCTTAGAGGACTAGATAGTTTTAAATAGGATTTTGTATTCTATCAAAATCAGTAGCAGATGTTTATAGAGAACAACTTGGTGTAACAAATAAATGTTTTCATGATGCCAGTAACAGCATTTTCTAACAACTTACAAAAATGCAGCATTAAATTAAAAAGGAAATGTGAATCTCAATTGCCATTTATAATTCAGTTCTTTAATCGCAAAAAGGTTATATTTATTTACATGAAGTAATTAGTGGAGAAAATAGAATACAGACAAGTGCTACCAGAGTCCAGTGGTTTTGACATATGTTTGCTTATATATCTGATAATTTTGAAATACATGTTTTTATGTTGATGCAATCTGAAGTATTTTGACAAGAGCTTAAATAGTTGCAAGGATCGATTTTCTAAGTTTTATATTGTGATTCCGTATGATTTAATTAAGATCCTGGAGTTTATCGGTTGCAGTAAGCAATGTCATACAGATCTAAACATTTAATAATGGTGTTGCAATCTGTATCTTTACCGTTTTTTGGGGGGTTTTTTGGTCTGTTACTGACTCTTGAAGTCTCCATCCAAATAAACTGTAGAAACTGTCTTTTTCCAGTTGTGTCAATTTTTGCTGCACTTATTTTGAAGCTTTCTTATTGAGTAGATACACATTTAGAATTTTCATGTCTTGATGAATTGACAACTTGATCATTATGGGATGTCCTCATTGTCTTGAAGTCTGTTTTGTCTGTTATTAATATATCCACTCTGGCTTGTTATGTTTCCTTTACCTGTGTCCTTATATCTTTAAAATTGGTTTCTTATAAGGATATAGTTAGATCTTGCTTTTTAAATTCAGTTTGATAATATCTGCCTCTTAATTGGAATTTAAAATCCAATAATAAGTGTAAAAATAAATACACTTAATAATTATTGAAGTGGCTAGATTTCAGTCAACCATCTTGTTATTTATTTCCTATTTGCCACATTTGTCCTTTGTTCCTTCCACTTTTCCCCCCTTTATTAGTATTTATTCAGTTTACTTTAGGATTCGGTTTTATGACCACTCCTTTTAGTTAATGTTTCTTCTTTACTTTTCGTTGTTGTTTTAAGGTGTACAATCTGTATCTTTAACTTACTGTAGCATACTTTCAAATGATGCTAATACTACTTCACATAGAATGTTAAGAATTTTTCAGAAATACACTGTTTCCTATTGTCCTTTGTTTTCCTTATTTTGACGTAGAACAGTACATTTTAATTTTAATTTTTTTATTTTAAAGAGAATAAAACAAAACAGTTAAACACAACAAAGCATATCAGAACAGCACATTGCAAGCAATATAGATCTTCAAAACATAATGACAGGAAATCAACAATGGTTACCCTAGTGTCTCTTGTTTTTTTTGAAATGGTTGTTCATACATTCACACACAATAAACTCAAAACAAAATAATATAAAACCTACATTTTCATTTCTATCTTAAGCCATTGTTCTCTGCTTTGCATAAATTCTGATATGAAGTTCAAGGAAATTCTTGTTTTTGTTCTAGATACATTTTACTTGTTTCTTTGGCCATTTTTAAAAGAAATTTTTTTTTTTAATCACAGATTTTTCAGCTGTTGGTATGATAAATGTAGGATGATTTCCTTTATCTTTATCTTTATCCTTCATAGTGGTTTAATTTCTTGGAGCTTTGTATAGTTTTCATGAAATTTGGAAAACTTTTGGCTATTATTTTTAAAAGAAATATTTTCCACCTCACTTTGGAGACCTATTTATAAATGTTGGACCTGTGGTAGTGTCCCACAGATCACTAAAGGTTTTGTTTCTCTCTTTAATTTTTTACCCTATGCTTTCTTTTTTCTTTTAAAGCTGTCCCTTTGTTATCAGTACTTTTCTTGTTTGTTTTGGTTTTTGATATGAAGTCTTACTGTGTTGCCCAGGAAGGTCTTGAACTCTCAGGTTCAAGTGAACCTCTTACCTCAGTCTTCCAGGTAGCTGGGGCTACAAGTATATGGCACTGAGCCAGCAATGCTTTTCTTTAAAGAAATGTTCTCAAGTGATTTCATAGCTCAGTAGTATTATTTTAATAAATAAAACTTTGTAACATATACATTTATTTCTTAGTATAGCATTGGATCTTTTTAGGTTTTTATATTGTTTTTGGTGTGAAGATTCACATTATGTAAGTCAGCAACATTCATTGTATTCCTTCATATCAGTGTCAAGTGTGAATACTCTCTTTTCCTGGTCTGTGAGAACTGAGGTTGAGGAACAGTTTGAATCTAGACTTAGATTTGTACTCCAAAGGTATTGGGTCCTCTAAAAACAAAGCTAACATGCAACTTTCTATGTATGTTGTTTCTCTCGTTGGCAGTTATTAAGCTATTCTAACTAGATTGTAAGTATTTAGATAAAGAAAAGATGATCAGTTCTCTCACATCCTCCTGTCCGTAGGTAACTGAGTACTCAGTACTGCAGCCATGGAGTCCATGCTTAATAAATTGAAGAGTACTGTTACGAAAGTAACAGCCGACGTCACCAGTGCCGTCATGGGAAATCCTGTCACTCGGGAATTCGATGTTGGTCGACACATCGCCAGTGGTGGCAATGGGCTAGCTTGGAAAATTTTTAATGGCACAAAAAAGTCAACAAAACAAGTAAGTTATTCACTCCACTTGGTCAAAACACATACTAAATATTATAAAATGTATGTATATATATTAAGAAATGCTAAAAGTTCTTTTTAAAAAAAGAACAAAATAGAAATGCCAAAAGTTTTTTAATAGGTTCTTAAGTGGGCTCTTTAGCTCTCACATCATCTTACAAAGTTATACCAAAAAACCAATGCTTTTAAATGTGCTGTGTATCTCTGGGGTACAGAGGTACTGATTAACATACCGTATCATCTTGACGTCTACTTTTGCTTAGTTAATAAAATAAGCATGTTAGTTGAGCATATTCGATGGTGATATTTAGCAAAGTACATGTTTTAGGATACTGGCACCCTACCCCTAAGCTACTCTGCTAGTCCACTTATTGGATTTTTATTCCATCCTCTGTAGGCTTGTAGAAGATAGACTTGTAGTGTTTTGTGTGTGCGCATATAAGTGTGTATTTAACTTGATAGTATTTACTACTATAGGGAGGTAAATTGTGGAATATAATTGGTAGTGTGTTTTGGGGTATATATATTTTATAGTTGTTTTTGTATTTATTCTTTGAAATTGATTGTTTTTAGTGAAGGATAGTTTGAAGGAGTTGTTTTTCTTTTTTCCCCTAATTTGGCTAAGGAAACCAACAGATGGTTCTTAGAAATATGGAAGATCATTGGTGTTGATTTTTACTAGCAGCTTTTTATTGGAATTGTTAAAGGATAAAAAAATACCCAGGATTAGAATCTGTAGAAATACAGTCTTTAAAAAAAAAAATCAGTTTCCAGAAGTATTTTATTTCTCTTCAAGTGAAATAAATAGAATATATAAATCATTTATTACTCATATTTTGCAGTGACTACTCACAATCATACAATTATGGGTATGTATTATTTGCTACTTTTCAAACTCAGTTTATTTCTCAACCACATATATTGAAGCTATTGGCTTTGGTTAGAGGGTCTCACTAAAGTTTGCTCTCTGGCAGAAAAGAAATGAGAGAGAAGAAAAACTGACTTTGGTTAGCTTTTTATGAAATGGGAATTCTTGCTCCTGTGGTAGATTGCTGGTATGTAGTTTGTACCTGGTATGTAGTTTAGTTGGAATTCTTTATTGAGATCCAGAGTTGATCTGCATCATAAATGCTGATTATTTAAAACTGTCATGTTTAAACATTATTTTCTCTTTCACTTCACCAACAGCACATCCAGAAAGCAAGCAGTTTCTTAAGTATAGACTTTGCTATATAGCTCAACAGCACAAGTGCCTGCCTGGCAAATGCAGGGTCCTGAGTTTGAATCCCAGTACCCCCGCCTCAAAGAAAAACCCAAACAAACTATTAATGAGGTATTAAAGTCACATAAATGACCAGTCACCTGTAACTGCTTTTACAGTCAGTTGAGCCATGAGCTGCTTGTGATAGGGATGCATTCTGAGAAATACGTTGTTTCTTGATTTCATCGTTACGTAAATATCATAATGTGTACTCACAAACTAAGACAGCTATGTCTTTAGGTGATGTAATCTATAAGATATAATCCTGTAAGGACGATGGTCATATATACAGTCTTTTGTTGAATACAGTATTATTATGTAGCACATGACTGTGGATAAAGAGAAAATGAACATCAAATTTATAAAATTACAGATTTTACTAAGGATGTGGTAATAAAATTGCATCTCTGGGCTTAGACAAAATAGTTCTAGGTGTTTGTGTTGATACCAGTAGTTCATATGCTAAAATCTCCCAGTCATTTTGGAGCTTCTGTTGCTGCTCATAGAACTACAGAAGTAGGCACGAATGATAGAGCCTTATCCTTATCTGCTGACTGCCAGACCGAGTTTCCCCCTATATTTACTGCTTTGGAGCCAAATGGTAGTTTTGAAATACGCTGTTGGCAGCTATAGTTTTGAATTTTCATTTTTTGCTTCCTTCAGACTGCAGGGGTCAGAATTGAGTATCCTGTGTTTACTCTTGGTTAATTCCTTAAGGAACAGCTTTTACATTGAAGCCTCATTTTAGTTTCTCAATTAGTTGAAAAGCTGAGTTGTTTTTCATTTTTACTAAGAGATCATGTAAAATAGGAAGTGGAAAGCTGTGCTATCCATTATGGTAGCCACTACACACATCTGTTTAAATGAATTAAAATGAGACTAAAGCTGCTGTGGCACAAACCTACAATCCCAGTGACTTGGAAGGAGACTCAGGTGTGAGGCCTGCATGGACAGATTTAACGAGAGCCTGCCAATAGGTAGATAAGTAGGCAAGGCTGGGGATGTGGCTCTGTGGTAGAGTATTTGTCTATCATGTGCAAGGTGTTGGGTTTAATCTCCAATATTGCTTGCCCTGCAGAAAAAAGAAGAAAAAGACAGAATTCTACGTTTTGAGATTTCTTTCCATTGTCTGATAGCAAGCTTCCTGTTGTTTATTTTTTTCCTGTAATAGGACAATCTTGGTGTCAGTTTGGCTTCAAAGTCGTATTTGTTGGCCTGTTTTTTGTTTGTTTGTTTGTTTGTTTTTGTTGAAATACTTGGGATCGAACCTATAGAGGGCCCACCCCTGTGGAGATTTATGATGTAGATTCCATCACTTTTCCTTTTGTAGATACACTGCTCCATCTGGAAATCCAGGTTGGTGCCACCTAAGTGAGTTCCTCAGCAAGGAATCTGAGGGCATCCGCCTCCTTCATTTGCAGGACATCAAGGGCTCTGGACATTGTGAAAGTTTCCCTTCAAGTTACCTTTAAGTTGGGACAGGGTCTCACTTAGATGCCAAGGTTGGCCTTGAACCTGTGATCCTTGTGCCTCCGCCTCCTGAGTACTGGGATTGTAGGGACCTGCCACTACCCTGGGCTGTGGAGCTAGCTTGCTTGCTTGCTCTGTTTTCTTTTTTTTTTTTTTTCTGCCTCGACTGCAGACTCTTGATGGTTTGCTGCACTGACTGTTAGATGGGAGAAGAGAAGGATAGTTGAGACACAAAAAGTAAATAAAAGGAAAAATAATGCTTACAAAAGAGAATACAATTATACTTGGAGCAATCAGGAAATAAAAAAGATTCTTTATCTTATTGAGGATTTTTGTGTTGATGTTGATTAGAGATTGGCCTGTAGTTCTCTTTTTTGGTTGGCTCCGTCTCTGGTTTTGGTATCAGAGTAATGCTTGCTTCCAGGGATGAATTTGGGAGTATTGCTTCCCTCTCAATTTCACTAAAGAGTTTCAACATTAGTAGCATTAGTTCTTTAGATCTGTTGTAGAATTCAGCAGTGATCAGGTCCTGGGGTTTTTTTTTTTTGTTGTTGGTATGTTTTTAATTACATCTTCAATTTCATTGATTGATATTGAGTCATTTAGAAGTTGTATATCTTCTGGGTTCAGCTTTGGTAATTCATATCTATCTATCTATCTATCTTCCCATTTCTTCTGTGTTTTCCATCTGATTAGAATACAGGTTTTTGACAGTCTTCTGAATTTTTGCAGGATCTATGATGATTTCACCTGTTGCATTCCTAATTGCAAGGATTTCAGTCTTTTCTTTTTTTGCTAAGGTTGGCTAAGGGTTTGTCAATTTTTAATCTTTCAAAGAACTGACTCTTCGATTCATTGATTCTTTGTATTGTTTTCTTAGTCTCCATTGGATTAATTTCTTCTCTGATCTTTATAATTTCCTCCCTTGTACAAACTTTGGGCTTGACTTGTTTTTTTTCTAGAAGATTGAGGTTCTTCATTAGGTTGTTTATTTGAGCTCTCTGTTTTTCTAACATTGGAATTGATCGCTATAAATTTCCCTCTGGATTATTTTCATTGTGTCCGATAAATTCTGGTATATTGTATTGGCATTATCATTTAATTGTAGACACTGTCTAATTTCTTCTTTAATCTTATCTGTGAGCTATTGGTTGTTCAGGGAGGAGTTTGAATTTCCATGTGATTATGAAGTTCTTGTATCTTTACCATTGATTTCCAATTTCATTGCACTATGGTTAGATAATATGCAATTTTTTTTTTTTTTTTGGGTACCAGGAATCGTACTCGGGCCCTTGTACTTGCCAGGCAGGTGCTTGTGCCACTATATACCCAGCTGGTCAGATAATATGCATGGGGTAATTTCAGTTCCTTTGCATTTACTTAAGTGTGTTCTATGAGGTAGTATGTGATCGGCTTTGGAGAACATCCCATGTGCAACCGAGAAGAATGCATATTCTGATGTTCTCTGGTGGAATACTCTGTAGACATCTACTAAGTCCATTTGTTCAAAAGTTTGATTCAGATCTGACATTTATTTGTTTTTTTTTGTCTAGCTGATTTATCTGATTGTAACAACAGGGTATTGAGGTCCATTTTATAATTGTTAGTGCTTATTTGATTTTTCATGTCCTTTATTAATGTTTGTTTTACATAGTTGAGTACACTGGTATTTGGAGCATACATATTTATGATTGTTTTTTCTTTTTTTTGGATTGTTCCTTCTACAAAAATATTGTGACATTCTTTGTCTCTCTTTTTCAGTCTTGGCTTGAAATCCACCTTGTCTGCAAATAGAATAGCTACTCCTTCTTTTTTCTGGGTTCCTGTTGGATGGAGTATTGTTTTCCATCCTTTGACTTTCAGCGTATGAATTTCTTTTTGAGTTAAATATGTTTCTCGTATACAGGATATTGGCTTTCCCTCCTGGTGGATTCATTCTTCTGGGGTTCTTGGAGTTGTAATCCTCATTATCTCTTTCTAGAATGGCTTTCAGAACATTTTGGAGTGCTACTTTGGTGCTCATGAATTTCTTCAGGTGTTCTTTTTTTTTTTTTTTGCGGCACCAGGGATAGAACTCATGACCTCCTGCTTGCCAGGCAGGCGGTTAGGCTACAGAGCTAAATCCCCAGCCCTTCTTCAGGTGTTCTTTGTCATGTAAGCATTTATATTTTCTCCATCATTTTTTTTCCCTTTTTTTTTTTTGGTACCGGGAATTGAACTTAGAACCTTGTGCTTGCCAGGCAGGTGCTTATGCCACTGAGCTCTATCCCCAGTCTGTCATCAATTTTGAAAGATAGTTTTGTGGGTACATCAATTTTTTTTTAAATTTTGAAGCAAATAAAACAAATACAAAATAAAACAACTTTCAATCAAAACAAAACAAAGAATGTGATAAAAGACTTCAAAACAAAACAAAAATAAACCAATAGCGGTTACCACATTGTCCTTTGCTATCTTCTAAGTAACTTCCCATACCATCAGGCATAATAAAATCAAACACAACAAAACAGAATAAAACCAATCAAAACAAAACAATGAAGGCAATACAGGACTTCAAAACAAGGCAGTTGAAATATCACAGTGGCTACCATAATGCATCTTGTTATCTTCAAAGTAGCTGTTTATATCATCAGGCATAATAAAAACAAAAAAAAAACAAAACAAAATAGAATAGTCAATCAAAACAAAATAATGAACATGATACAAGACCTCATAACAAGATGAAAGGAAATCAATAATGGCTACCATAATGCCTCTTGTTATCTTCAAAATAACTTCTCATGCTCTCAGGTATAATACAATCAAATAAAACAGAATAGAATAAAACCAATCAAAAGAAAACAATGAAAGCAATACAGGACTTCAAACAAGACTGCAGGAATACAACAGAGGCTATCATGATGCATCTTATCTTCAAAGTAGCTGCTTAGACCATCACACATATCAAAATCAAACTAAGCAAAATAGAATAAAATCAATCAAAAGAAAACAAGTAAAGCAATAAAGACTTTGGAACAAGATAATAGGAAATCTATAATGACTGCTATAATCCATTTTGTTATTTTTGCAATAGCTGTTCATGCCATCAAATATAATAAAATCAAACATAACTAAACAATAAAACCAAGCTAAACAGAACCATGAGAACAATACAGGGCTTCAAAACAGAATAATAGATTAACAATGGATATTGCCTTTCCTTGGAGACATCTCCTCCCCTTTTACCTTCACAACCTCTATTTTGTATTTTGGATCCCACTAATTTCCCCAGTTTCTTACAATAGGGAGACGATACGATGTTCACCCATGTGACTCTGAACCTTTTCGCCCATAAGTGTGCTCTCAAGTTGTATCCATTTACCTACAAGAGTCTCAAGGTTATCTTTCTTTATAGCTGAGTAGCTTTCCATTGTATAGAAATGCCATATCTTTCCTATCCATTCTGCAGTGAATGGGCAAGTTACCCCTACTGTTTTTTTCTGGTTCCCTGTCACATAGAGCGTTGTTTTCTCTCCTTTGACTTTTAATCTATAAATTCCATTTTGAGTTAAATGTGTTTGTTAGATAAAGCATATTGATGAATCTTGTCTCCTGATTCACTCTACCTGTGTTTCTTTTTATTGGTGAATTGAAGCCATCTACAGTAATGGTTATGGCCAACATGCACTGGCTCATCTCTGCCATGCTATTTTCCTGCCATTGGCTGTGTACTTTTCCCCTGCATTCTATTGTCTGTCCCGTTTGGTGATCCTTCCCTTCCACTCTTCCTGGAACCATGGTCTTTTTTATCTCTTTCTAAAATGTTCTTCAGTATTCTTTGTAGGGTTGGTTTGGCAGTCATGAATTCCTTCAGTTCTTTGTCGTGGAAGTATCTTGTTTCTCCATTAATTTTGAAAGATAGTTTTGCAGGGTACATCAATCTGGGTTGGAAGTTGTTTACTTTCAGGACTCGAAATATTTCACTCCAAGCTCTTCTTGACTTGATGGTTTGTGTTGAGAAGTCTGTCATTATTCTGATGGGTTTTCCTTTATAGGTGATCTACTTCTTTTCTTGAACAGCTTTTAATACTCTGTTCTTGAGTTGAATTTCTGGGATCTTGATTTTTATATGTCTGGGTGTAGATTTACTTTGGTTATGGCTAGCTGCAGTTCTATATGCCTCACTTATCTGAATAGCATGTCTTTCTCCTATGACTGGGAAGTTTTCTGCTAGTACTTCTGTAAATAAAATTTTTATGTCTTTTGTGTTGACTCTTGCTTCTTCATTGATACCTATCACTTGTAAATTATTTCGCTTTGCATCATCTTGCAGTGTTTGAATTGTTATTTCCTGGTTCCTCATTATTTTTAAGAGGTCTTTCCTTTCCCGATCACAACCTGCACACTTGTCTTCAAGGTCTGAAAGTCTATTTTCAGTTTCTTTCAAGAGATTTTGCCAGCTTTCAGTGGAGATTTTAATTTCCTGGATATCTCTTTGAATCTGTTTCATGCATTCAAAATCTCTCTTATATTGTTCATTCATGGTTTCCCTCATTTTCCTTTGCTCCTCTATTTTTTATCTGTGTCTTCTTTAGAGAAGCTTAGCAATTCTTTAATTATGTTTTTCATTTCTTCCTTTACCTGAGATAGTATTTATGTTCTAATTTCTTTTATAGCCTCATGGAGTTGTCTGTTTACTTCAGTTGCCATCACTTCAGAAACTTCAGGTGTACAACTCCTGATCTCTTCCACGTTTTCATCTCCTGGACTTGCTCTGCTTGGGTTGGAGTCCCCGGACTGCCTTTTGTTTCTTCGTCTTGACATTTTCCTGGGTTCTTCCAAACAAGTGGGTAGTGGGGTTTTGGGAACCTCCCATGTTGGCTACAATTTCTTTGTAGTGTCACTGTTTGGTTTCCCTGGTCAGTACTGGCTAGAGGTATCCAGTGGTGGCTATTGGGTGCTCTGGTGCAGGGCTCGCTTCTGTTTTTCCCAGCCCTTGCTGGTTACATGGGGCAGAAGCGTCCCAAGGGCTGCTGGAAAGCATGCAGAGCAGGGCCTGCCTCTGCTTTGCCTCTGAGCTGGTTACTGGAGAGCAGCCTCTCCCTTTGTCTGTTGGAATGCACGCTGAGCAGGGCCTACCTCTGCCTTCCCTCTGAGCTGGTTACTGGAGAGCAGTGTCTCCCTTTGTCTGTTGGAATGCCGGGTACATCAATTTGGGTTGGAGGTTATTTTCTTGTTTATACTGACTCTATTGCCTTTTTTTTGTTTTTGTACTGGGAATTGAACTTACAACCTCATGCTTACCAGACAAGTGCTTGAACTGCTGAGCTAAATCTCTGGCCCTGGAGGTTATTTTCTTTTAGGACTTGCAATACTTTCATTCCAAGCCATCTTTGACTTGAGGGTTTGTGTTGAGAAGTCAGCTGTGATTCTGATGGACTTTCCTTTATAGGTTATTTGTTTCTTTTCTCTAACAGCTTTTCATATGCTGTTCTTGTGTTGAATTTCTGGAATCTTTACTATTATATACCTTGGCATAGATTTTTTGATCATGACTAATTGGAGTTTTAGATACCTCACTTACCTGTATGTCTAAGTCTTTTTCCCCACTTGGGAAATTTTCTTCCATGACTTCTGTGAACAGGTTTTCTGTGTCATTTGCACTATCTTGCTTTTTTCATCGACTCCAATCAACTTATGTCATTCCTCTTTGCATTGTCTAGTAGTCGCTGAATTGATTTCTCATTCTCCCTTGCTAGTTTTAAGAAATCTTTCTTTTCATAGTTGCTAACTGCAACTCTTCTATATCCTCATATTGGCTTATTCTGCTGTAGATACTTTCAATGGAATTTTTATTCCCCTGAATATCTGCTTGAGTCTGTTTTGTGAATTACATTTATTTCTTATGTCTCCATCATTTTCTTAAGATCTACTGTTTTTTTTAAATTCTGTATCTGCTCTAGAGTCACTAAGCATGGTTTTCATTGTGGTCATCATCTCTGTAGTTATCTGAGAAATTATTTGTGATTTGGTTTTTTTCTAGAGCCCCATTCATTTGATTTTGTTGTTACTTCAGAGAGGCCAGGTGGGGGTCTTTTGGCTTCTCCCACCTCATTGCGCCCTGGTTTTGCCTTTGGTGAAGTGGAGTTCTGGGGTGGTTTCTTGTTTAAGTGTCTTCTGATTTTCTTTTAAATTTAATTCCTGGATTGATGCTTTTTTTAAAAAAATTTTTTAGAGCAGAATATATTTATTGAGAGAAAGCTTCTGTCTGGGAGAGGGAGGCAGAAGGGGTCCCGAGTGGGTTGCCAAGGACTCTGTCTTTTCTAGGGATTTTATAGAGCAAAACCACAATGTGAGGCAGGTGTAAGGTGGGGAAAACATGGGAACTCGCAAGGTGGGCATAAGGTGGGACAGAACTATGGCCAACCAATGAGATTAATTGCTCAGGTAAAACTGATTAAATCAGGGACAAATGGGGTAGTGAGTCACATAGCAAGTGGCATTCTTACAGAGCAGTGACTCTTCCTGTAGGGGGTTGGGATGGTGACTCCTGGCTTCCTCAGGGTGATAAAGACCTATTTAGAATATAAGCCCTGATGTTTATCTTTAAGATGGGAGTGTATTTGTTTGACCTTTTATCTTGAGGTCTGGCCCACAGCAGGAGGTGTCTGTCTCCCCCACAGTTACAAGATATCTAGTCTTCTACATTGGCTCTTTCAAGGGCCTAGCCCTGTCTGACTGCCTATAATATTTCTATCTAACTCAGTTGGCTGTAACAGTCCTCCCCTTTGAAGAAGTAACCTGAACTGCTGTAAGGGACTAATGGGCGATGACTGATCTGGCTTCTTCAGGCTGAAGGGAGTCATAGTTGTTGATTGGCAGTCAGGGATACTCTGCAGAGGGTCCTCGATAGACCCCAGACATTTTTGTCTTGGGTAGGTGTACAGCTTTAAGTCTGGAGGAGACAAAGGCAAAGAAACAAGTATGTAGGGGCCAAATGATAGAATTGATAAGATTATTATGAGTACAGTTAACAAAGATTTCCACCAAGAGCAGCTAGTGATGGCTTCCCAGGATAAAGATGAGGATAAAGATAAGGTCCAGGGAATTTTAGATTCTGACATGTTATTGATTTGTTGTCTAATATCTTGATGCTTGTAAGTTACCTATGGTGAGTAGCTTTGTTGCTTGTATTTAGAACCCTTTGGAAGTGACTACTTCTCAGTAGTGTCTTTCAGGTGTAGCTGGATTTTGAGTTTTGAGTCTGTTGCAAGATCCTAACTCTTTAGTTTGTTGCAGGTGAGAAGTCGTTGCCGGCTTGGTTCAGTCCCTACTTGGGCCCTGGCCCACAGTATTTTCTGTGACCCTTAGGCAATCTCAGTCTTGGAATACCAGGAAGAACAGCTGGTCAGAACAATTATGTCACTTTGGCTAAAGTGGTACAATCAGCCATAGGAAGAGCATCAAACACAGCCTAGAAAATGACAAATGAAAGTAACCATTAATTTGCCACTTATAACATTGTGAACTAGATTTGTGGTTATAAAGCAAAATCTAAAACAAACCAGAAAACTGTATGTAGTAAATGAGTTCTCAATATGTTAGTTTTACCCTTGGGAGAAAATTTAAAAGGGATTAGGAAAAAAACAGAAGTAGAAGAAGAGAAAAAGATTAAAAGTAAAGCAGAAGACAGGAGGGAAAGAGATGGAAGAAATAAAAGGAAGAACAGAACAACAACTGCAAAGAAGGTAGCAACCACATTCACACTCAAAAACAAGATCAAACAATACAGGAGAAAAACAAAGAAAAAGCAACAACAAAAAAGAAAAGGGAGAGAAAAAATAAAAAAAATAAGAAGAAAGTCCACTTCCAGGCTTGTCTCTGCTGTCACTGGTGGACAACATGTGAAGACTGAGTCCAGATCTGTGTTGAGTTATCCCAGCAAGCCAGCAGTAGCTTTATGGTGGGGTAATGCATAATCTCAGCAAGCCTGTAGCTTTATTTCCCCTGAAGTTTGGACTGGATTCTGGCTATGAGGCTGAGAACCAGATTCATTGAGCCTGCAGCCGTCAGTGTACCTTTTATGGACTTGAACTCACCTGGGAGTTGCTGGATTTACCCAGCAGGTGTTCTGAGTTCTGAGCTCACTTGGCCCCTCTCCAAGATGGCTCCTGGCCAATTGCTTTCTCCTGTGGGATGGCTGAGCCCCCAGCACTTGCCCCCAGCTTGTGTAGTCCTTCATGTTCACTGATCCTTTCCACTGCTGTATTTCTCTGTGGAGGCCTCTGGCATCACTGGCAGTCACCGAGTGTCTATAGACTTGAGCTGCTTCTCCCATGCAGTGAGTCCTGACTCAAGGAGAAGGCTCCATTGGCCACCTCCTTCTTGCTCCTTAAAGTTTCTGTCTTTGTGCTCCCTGTGGGCTTCAATTCTCACTTCAGAGTCTTCCTGGTTCCAGGGGACTGACTTCCCTCCTCTTATCTTTTTTGCATTGCTGCATTCTTGTGTCTGGATGGCAACTCCCAGAAAAGCTCTTTTTTCTGCTGCTTGCTACTCACCCTCTTCCCGTACGTAAGTCCTTAACTAGAGTTTTGACTGCTGTGTAATTGTAAGATGTACTGAAAGATTGCAGTATTTCATCTTTTCTGTATATATGAAAATTTTCATAATAAAAAGATTCAATTTGGGCGTCATGGCACATGCCTGTAATCCCAGCACTCAGGAGGCTGAGACAGGAGGAGTGTTGTGAGTTTGAGACCAGCCTGGCTGACAAAGTGAGTTTAAGGCCAGCTCAAACTGCATAGCGGGACCCTGTCTCAAAAAAAAAAAAAAATTTCAAGATAACAATAAAAAGTTATTAAATGCTCATCTTTATTGACTTTGTATAGGTAGTAAATATCTGAGAATCTTCTATTTCTAAGACACTGCTAGCTCTCCTAGTGCATATGGAGAATAGAAAGTGTTTCTTGCTTTAAGAAGGGCATAGCATATAGAAAAAGTGAGTAGACTTTTACAGAAGTGGTTCATGGTAGCGAAATTGGTAGTTCAGGTTGGTTATCCCTTATCTGGAATGCTTGAGATCAGAACTGTTTCATACTTCATTGTTTTGGATTTGGAATGTTAGCAGACTTTACTAGTTGAATCTCCCTAACTGAAAATCTGAAGTTTGAAGCTTTCTGAGCATCCAGGTTTTGGTTTTAGAGCATTTCAGATTTTCAGATTAGGTATGCTCAATCTGGTAATAAAAGTAAGATACAAATTGGAAATTAATTTAGGATATATTCTGATGAAAAGGTTTTGAAGTGCAGGCCTAGAGTTTTATTTTATAAGTCAGTTTTATTTTATGAGACCTGAAGGGAAATTATTAACACAATTTTGTTGAAATATTGGTTACTTTTAATTAACTGATTGAAACTAAATACTTGTAAGACACTTGATAACTGTTTTGATCTATGTAGAAATGTCATCTTTGTTTTTTTAAATTCAGTACTGAGGGTTGATCCCAGAACCTTTGCACTGAGCTATATCCTCCAGCTCTTTTATTTTTTAAATTTCGAGACAGGGTTCCGAAGTTGCCAGGCTAGGTTCAAACTTGCGACCCTTCTCCTCAGCCTCCCAGAGTGCTGGAATTTCAGGTGTGTACTATGTCACCCACCACTGTCTGTTATCTTTGATGTAAAACAATAAGTGAGTCTCAGAAAGGAAGAATTCTGTGCGTTTTTTGTTTGTGAGCTCTAGTGTTTCTTCTTTGCAGTGTGAAATGAATATGAGAGCTGAAGTGACATTTCATGTGATTTTTTTTAAAGGAGGCTTAAAGCATCTTGAAAAAATAAGCACATTTAAATTAGATGCAATTATAAGATGTGTGATAGCAGAACACTTACTAAAATAAGATTTTTGCACATGAGGTAAGATAGGAATTTGAACTTCTAGGTCATTTGTTTTTAGTTCAGAATACTATTACATAAAACTGCTGGTTGTCATATGTCTCACAATGATCAAAACAGCTAAGATGTTTATATAGGTTAAGCATACCTAATCCAAAAATAGGAAATCTAATATGCTCCAAAATCCAAAACCTTTGAGAGCCAACATGACCACATTAGTGGAAATTCCATCCCTGGCCTCATGCAATGGATGGCAGTCAGAATGCAGGTGCACTTAATTCACTGCCCCACCTCAGGGTGTGCAGTAAGGTGTATGTGACACAGAAGTGAATTTTATGTTTAGCCTTGGGTCCCGCCCCCAGGATCTGAAAAAATCCCACATCTGGAACCCCTCTGGGCCCAAATAGTTCAGGGAAGGGATACTCCCCTGTATGAGTGCTATTCAAAGCTGTTCCTCAACATGCATGTATCAGGTTTTACTTGGGCCTCCAAGTTTGTCCTATGCTGTTGCTAAGGAGACAGAATGGTATGTCAGCCCCACAGTTAGACTCCCTGAGTTTCAGTTTTAACTCTTCATCTTACCCCTTGTGAGATCTTAGATACAACATTTATCTTCTCTACAGTTTCCTCATTTATGAAATGAGGATAAAGTAACTTGTCTGATAGGGTTGCTGTGAGGCATGGAATAATCCCTGAAAAAGATTTAACATAATGTTTGGCACATAACTGCGCAAATGTTACCTATTAGTTGTATAAACAGTCAGTTGACTTGGGAAACTGTGAGCTTCTGTGATAGGCTAATGCCTGAAACTAGCTATACAGTTGTAATAATTTGTTTATATTTTGTATAATTTGTATATTATAATAAGTTCATTCTTTATCTCATTTCTTGTTATGCTAGTCTGGTCTGAAAATAACCAGGACCAAGGTTTGAGTTTAAAGTCAGTATGAATAAGGAGAGATAGGAGTGGTATTCTAATACAGGTTTATGTGACCTTAGAAACTGGACCTTTAACTGGACTCTTAAATGCCGAGTGTTTGTCTGTGTGACACAGAAGTGGTTATTTATTTATTTATTTTTTGTCTTTTTGAGACAGGGTTTCACTATGCAGTTGAGGCTGGCCTTGGGCTAACTTTGTAGCCCAGGCTGGTCTCGAACTCACAACAGTCCTCCTCCCTCAGCCTCCCGAGTGCTTGGGGAAGTGGTTATGATTTGTATCATGTAGTTTTGTTTAACCTAACGTGCTGAGATACTTTATGAAGTGGACAAGGTGTGGAGACTATCTTTCGAAGATGCTTCTTGGTTATTGGTCTTAAATGTGCATCTTGCTGATCAGATGTGTATTATTATCAGATGCGTATTATTGCTTAGATGTGTGTTGGTGAACATTTGTCATCAGTGATAGAAACATAATGAAGTACAAGTCTGTGTTGGTCAGTGGTGTCACAGTGATTGCTAACATTGAATGTTTGTAGTGTTAGGTATTATGATAAATTCTATATTGCTGTGTCATTTACTCTTCACTAATGCCATGCGGCATTTGTACTGTTATTTGCCGCCAATTTTTGTTGGGAAAATTTCCCAAAGACAGCTGGTCAGTTATGGGAAAATTTACTTAAACTTTGCTCTGATCTAATGTTGACATTTTTAGCACTATGTTAATAAATCCTCTGTTGTTATAGTAAATATTTCCCTATTCAAAAATGCTTCACAAATGTAATGGGGAATTTGAATTGAGTTACTCCATAGTTCTTTTGTGTTATTCTTTTCAGAGACTCAATCCTTTCAATTGCTTAACTTATTTATAACGAGCCCCTCCAACTAAATACAAGTAATAGTTGAATAGTTTATCAGTTTGGAATTTTGTTGTGAATCTTCGTGATATGATTAGGTTGCTAGGCTAGGTTGTGAAAATAGTAATCCTAGTGTAAAAAAAATAAAACAATTAAAAGAGAAAAACAGTAAATAGGTATTAACTTGAATGTGATAGTTGGTAGCAGTAGGTTTAATTAGAGGTTTTCAAAAGAGAATAGAAGTTATGAAACATTCTTTAAAACTCAGTGTTCAAAGAATTTTGGAAGGCTTGCGTTCTTGCTGATTTTGCTTCCAGCTTTATCAGTTTTTTCATTATTACTGAGAATCATGTATTGCTGTATGATGGATGTATTATGTATGTCATTCATCAACATTTAGTAAAATGTTGTCACTAGGTAACTGTTTTTCCTTGGGTAACTGAGAATGAAAGGAATAAAATGGCACAGAGCATGTATGCTTCTGATAGTATAAAATAATCCATGAATGATTTCCAAGTGAAGTGCTTGGGGAGCACCTGCCTATACCAGTAGCCATTCAGTGACTTCTTAAAACAAGGTGGCACTTAGGGTAGTGCGAGAATAGATTATTCGTATGTGAAAGCTACTTACAAGTTAGGTTTTTGTATAAGGGAGCATTTCTTGACATACAGCCTATCTTTCAAAAGGCTTTCCACAATTTTGTAGTATATTCCATACTTACATTATGAAACAGTGTTTTGACTATTTAAATTTTTAACAGTTATTTTAGTATGTAAAGTGCATAACGATCACATCCCTTGCGTGGAGCTGGCACACATACACAACACATCTTAATTCCTTTTTTCGTCCCCTGCCCTCCCCTCCTTTTTCCTTCCCCTTCTCTTCCTTTTTTTTTTTTTGTACATTTGCAGTACATAATGTTTACATTTTAAATATTTTTTGTTTTAATTCTGGTTAAATAAGAGATTGTTACATAGGAGAAACTGTATAATATCCAGTTTATGTGCATGTTCAATACCAGAACTCAGGTGGGGGGTTGTCCTATGTTCTTTTTAGATGTAGATGCTGGGTCTTATGTCTTTAAAAATATTTAGATTTACTAATCATAAGGAAATCAACTTTTTGATCAGAAGAGTATTACAATGATGATAAAATTTCTGTGACGTTAGTTTTCAGTTGTCTATAGACCATTGTGACGTGCAAGTAAAAATTTTATTACTTTTACTCATTTCTTGATTAAAATAAGTGACAATTCTTTTGTCAGGAAGTGGCTGTTTTTGTCTTTGATAAAAAGCTGATTGACAAATACCAAAAATTTGAAAAGGATCAAATCATCGATTCTCTAAAACGAGGAGTCCAGCAGTTAACTCGGCTACGACACCCTCGACTTCTTACTGTACAACATCCTTTAGAAGAATCAAGGTAAATTTTTATAGAAACCTATATATGACTTCCTGAAAGAAAAGTAACTTTATATTTGAAGTCCATTTCAAATATCATCAGTGAAAAATTCTTAGGAACTAAGAGGTAAGTTCTAGTGGATAATTTCCCTAAAATTCATTTGCATTGTCCATGTATATGTTGCTGTGGAAGTATTATGAAGACTTTCTTCTCATTTTCCGTGCATCTGTGTTTAAGTGCCTGCCTGCTCTGTGTCAGCTTTAGAGTAGTCACGATGGAAGCGAAGGGTGGAATGCAGTTGCTGCCTGAAAATAGCTGTCTTTGCTAATTTGCTAGAATTTCTTGTCTCTTTTCTTATTGATTCATTATTTGAGGATCAATTTCATGAGTATAGCAAGTGCTGTTTTAGACAGTTTTAGCCTATTCTACCCAGCATGTCAGTCCATAACCCTCAGTTAGTTCACCATGTATTTTTCTTAAAGATGAGCTTGGGGGTAATGTTGCTGAGAGTGACCAGAAAGTGAAACTTCTGTAATTTTGACCAGACTGTCAGGCTTATGGTGCTTTCATAGCTTTGTAAACCTTTTTTTCGCATTATTTATAACATCCAGTTTATTTCTTCTACTTAGCAGATTGTTTTGCCCTCTCAGTTTGGAAAATCTTAATGAAATGGTTTGCCTGTGTGTCTGTGGTCCTTAGGATTTTAATGGTGAGGCGGAGCAGGCAGTGGGAGGACACAGTTGGCAGGATTCCACGTTTCCCATCTCCCTTCAGCCGGGATAGCTTTGCTTTATCTATTTTATATTTTGGACTTCTGAAAAATTCTTATTTTGGAATCTTTAGTAACCCCCCTCCCTCCCTTTTATCAATCTAAAAGCAAAAAAATATGAACATTTGCCATATGAGAAACTATCTAAATGCTTTATATTGTTTAGCTCATTTAAGTCTCACAATTATACAGCATAGCGATAAATCGTATGGTATTAAGTGTCAAAACTGAGGATACTCATCAGGCTGATTGGTGGGCCAATCTTTTTTCTTTTTTTGCTTAACTGTACTGTGTTGTGCTTGCTCAGAAGTAAGTTCCTGTCTCTTACTGTAAAAATACCCCTGTTATTTTAACTTACACCTGCATGTCTCATACCTCATAATTACTTTTAAACTTCCAGGGAAGAAGAGCCGAAGTGTTACACTTTCCTCTGCTCCTGCAGCTTCTTTTATAGTGATTTAAACATCATAGAACTGGGAATTTATTGGTGATCCGGAACAAGACAATTCAGAGACTATGAACAAAAGTTGTTAGGTTGTAAACATTACAGTAGCATTAATAAACAATAAATTGGCACACTTTAGGAAAGGTAAAATAAATTTTGGTTTCTAAGGAAATCTGAAAGAATCTAAATGAAAGTTCAGAGTTGGTAATGTGGTGGGTATAACATAGAGGTTATAATTGAAACCAAGAATAAAAATGAATTTTTAAAGACATGAGTGGAAAATAACAGCACACTCAGGAAAGAACATTGAAATATAGCAGGGGAAAAAGCCAGGCAAAGCAAAAGGAGAGAGCATTGTCGCATGGCAGTTGAAAACCTGGCAGCATGTCGTGAAAGCCAAAGGAGGTGGGAAGGGACCTACTGCCATTGGGGACCACAGAATAAAAAGGAAATATTTGGCTAGCGAGAAGTTGTTAGTGACATTTGGTAATTTTAGTAGGAAGACAGTTTGAAGCTAGAAAATGTGAAGGAGTGCAGCAGGAAAGACATGTGAGTAAAGTCCTAGAGGAGGAACTGAAGGGAGGATGTTGAAGAATTAGTCATCTACTGAGATGAATTCTAGCACAAGTGAGGTCCTTCATTCATGTTGAAAGTGGCCACTGGTAACCACTGGGTAAGGGGGCTATGAAATAAGGAGTTAGATAAGAGGACTATGAATAAATGTTCTTGAATGTTGAAAAATAAAGACACAAGGTTATATAAGTAAAGGTGGTCATTTGCCTAGTAAAGAATAGTAAATGTTTATTGTTGCAGTAGTTTGGGGGAAAGAAAGGAAGCTATGATTAAAGCCCATGGTCCTTGAAAGGATATAGCACTTCTGCTGTATGACTGGAATGAATGGAAATGAATATTCATGAAAGAGCAGAAGGCCTTAGAACTTGAAGCATAGCGATACGGATTTCAGTGTGACCAAAGATGATTTTGGGTCGAGGTAGAGTGGAACACAATAAGAGCTGCTAAAATACATGAGTCCTGGGGAAGAGTTATTTGAGCAACTTTCCCTTCAGTGCAGTTTAAGGAAAGAATACCTAGTGTCCACCGTGTTAATCAACTGAGTGCTGGGAGTAGTGAACAAGATGGAGGCCTTTGCAGGACAGTAAGAATCTGCCTCCTTCAACCTAAGCAGCGCTGTCTGTTCCTCATGCACATCAGGTTTCCGTGTATGCTTTCATTTGAAAAATGGGTTCAAGGCAGAGGAAGAGTTATGAAATGACAAAGGGAATACCTGCCTTTAAGTGGTTATTATTTTGGCAAGAAACTTGGTTCGGCCTAGTGCCAGACCTAAAATGCTAGCGCTTGAGGTGGAAATGCTTGGGAGTATAGCAGTGGGAAGCATGTATTGAACGTGCACACTAGTTACTTTGTGGTGTACTTCCCATGATTGTATACTTTGATATTCACAGTAGCCCTTCCAGGCTCATCTGTTACTTTACAGTGGGCAAAGTGAGGCTTAGAGATATGGTGCCCTGTGTCACCAAGCCAGGGAACAGAAATACTGGGACTAGAAGTGAGACATCTGTCTGTCTTCAAAGCCTGAGCTCTCGATCATTACTCTCTCTGTCTATTGAATGTCAGTATGTAACATTTTCTGAATTTGTTACTCTTATACATGGAAGTGCAGTAATTTAAAGAAATTAAAACTATTGCACCTTTCAGAATGATACATAAAATAGATAAAAGCAAGGATGGTCTGATTGAAGCAAGAGTTGAGGAATATAGAGGTATTTTCTTGGCTTCTTATTCCTCATGAGGCATCTGTAGGAAATCTGGAAGTTCCTTTGAACGTTCTGAAAATTAAAGACTTAGAAGGAAGGACATCAAAGGTATAATTTTAACTATTTTATACCATTTCACTGACTTCACATAGAGAATATCAATCATTTAAGAAAGCACAATTGAAATATTGCATATCCTGACTTTTTTTTTTTTTTTTTT
>RJWT010012467.1:0-22440 GCA_004365215.1 Cuniculus paca
GCTGGCCTCCACCCTCAGCCTAAGTATACACTACAAACCTGGCTTCACAAACACATTTTTACATTAATGTTCTAGAAAACATAAAGGTGAAGTTACAGAAAAAGTGATGAGAATATAAAATGACAGAACTTTGCTCAGAACAACGTAACAGTATTCAGAAGCAGTACATACTAGTAATTCCTCTCACTCTAGGAACATCACCCTGGGTAACACAATTGTAACTGCAGGGAGGAGGGCGGGGCACTACAGAACCGTATAATGGCATAGGAAGATACCCGCTATACAGTCAGCTCTCTGCATCGAAGAGCTCCATACCCACAGAATCCATCAACAGCAGAGTGAACATATTTGGGGACAAGATATGCCGGTACTGTACATATGCAGACTTTTAAAACTCATTTCCTATACTACATAGCATTACAGCAATTGAAATGACATTTATATTCTGTTAGGTATTATAGTAAGCTAGTGATGATTTCTGTATACAGGAGGAGATGAAAAAATATACAAAACATAAAAATGCTGCCGGGTGTGGAGGCACACACGCCTGTAACCCCGACACGCGGGAGGCTGGGCAGGAGGAGTCTACCACTGCCCTGTAAGATGATCTGAGAAGGGTCACTACCTACTTTCTAAAGACGCTGCGGAACTGGTGTAATTTCTCCACAAGTTGTTTGGTATAATTTGGCAGTTAAACTACCTGAGCCTAGAGTCTTCACATTTAGATTTATAACTATAAATTTAACATCTTTAGCAAATACAGTATTAACTACTTTATTTACTTCTGAATTAGTTTTAAATTTTCTGTCTACCCAGAAATCGATCCACTCTCGAGTTACCGTATTTATTGTGTACAGAGTCTGGAGTAGTCCCTCAGTGCTGTGTCGAGGTCTGCAGACTCAGTGATCACGTGGCCTCTTTCATTCCTGGTATAAGGAACTGTGTTGAGACCTAGCCTTGCCTAGTTCGGGCTGGCCTTGAACTTGGCGATCCTTTGTGTCTCAATCTCCCAAGTGCTGGGATTACAGGAGCATGCCACCATGCCAGGCCTAGTCTTTTTTTCACTTCTTTTCCTCTGTTACCCTGGCAAGAAGTTTATCGAGTTTACTGATATTCTGAAGAGTTAGTTTTGGTTTCACTAATTTTCTCTATTTTTCTGCTTTTACCCATTTCTGTTCTTATCTACTATTTTATCTCTGCTTGTTGTAAGTTTAAATTAGTTGCTATTTCAAATTATAATACTGAGGCCTTCCTTTCTAATAAGCATACATTTCCCTCTAAGCACTGATAACATAATAAGCCTTCTTACAAGTGTCTAATAATGGACTTTCAGTTTCATAAACTGAAAGTACATAATCTGTACATATTCATTGTACAGAGTATTTTAGTACTAATATTCAATTGTTTTTGATCAGTTGTTTTTCTTCTATTTCTGAAACAATATTCAGACAGATAAATAATTAACTTCTCAAATTTCAGGTTTACTAGTACTCTCATTTTAGTATTAAATGCCTGGAATCAATATGAAAGTGTAGGAACTAAAACATTTGCTTTGGAGGTATAGCTCAGTGGTAAAGCACTTGCGTAGCATGCACAGGCCCTGGGTATGATCCTTAGCACTGCAACACAAAATAAAACACAATAAAATAAAATAATTTTTACCTGAAATTTGAGCTTGCTTTCCCCTCCTTCCCGGTCTCGCGTATGCATGTTCACCATTAAGGCTTCATAACAATTCTTCCAATACAGTGCCATGCTCTCATGACCATCATAAAATGTATGCGTTTCATATTGCTTCATATAAGGAACAATCTTATTAAAAAAAGAATATATAAAATTTGGTATACATGTATCTATGAAAATGATAAATCAGAAGAATCTTGCTCAAAAAAGATAAAACTTACATATTTTTCAATGTAAACTTGCCATTCATTTGAACTGCAATATTCCTGAAAATCTTCAAAAAATGAGGCGCTACCATTGGTAAAAGGTAAAGAAGGCAGGTGCAAGTTCATGAAGAGAAGTTCATAAATTTTGGATACCAGCGTACGGACAAGGGGAATCAGGAATGAGTAAGTTTCAGTCTGCTCTTTGATTGACTGCCTGAGAACATGTTCCAGTTTCCCTAAAATGTAACAGGCTTCCTCCTGGCTTTCAATCACTTTGGTCTGAAGAAGGGTATTTAGCTTGGCTGATGCCATTGCACAAACCTGGAAGAAAACAGAAGGAGTAGAGTGAGGCAGAATTTAGTGAAAGCAAAGGATTTGCCTTGCTCTGCAAGTTCAGAATTTGTGTATATTAACAGTCAAAAATGATGAATTGTCTTAGATCTTTTTTTTTTTTTTTTTTTAGTTTTTGCAGCACTGGGGATGGAACTCATGACTTCGTGCTTGCCAGGCAGGCGCTTACGCCACTAAGCTAAACCCCCAGCCCTTGTCTTTTTGAGACAGGGTCTCACTATGCAGTTCAGGCTGGACTTGAGCTCACTTTGTAGTCCAGGCTGGTCTCGAACTTGCAACGATCCTCCTGTCTCAGCCTCCCGAGTGCTGGGATTATAAGTGTGCGTCACCAAGCCCGGCCAAATTGTCTTAGATCTTACTTTACTTCTAAGCTAACAAATTAGCCTGCCGTATTTTCATACATTATCTGCATAGAACATGAGACTTTTGGGCCAGGGACAAAGATTTACAGCAACAGTAATAATCGGAATATCAGGATTTGGACTGGCTCCCCAAACTGCAATTCTCACAGTGAGAAAGGAAGAAGACTAGATGACACCTGCCCATGGAGTTGTTGCTTAGTGGGGAACAACAAGCACGTGGAACCTGAACCTTTCATCTGGGCCAAAAGCTTGTCTGGAGGAAGTCAGGACCTTATTTACAAAGCTCTTCACTACACAAGCCATCTGACCCTCAGACACGGAAACACAAGAGACTCACAGAGGGTTTCTACCACTAATGATTGCAGAAGAACACCTCGTCTTTTTCCAGATATGAATGAGGTAGCAGAGAGGTCCAATTATTGTTGGCAGTCAGTCTGTGTCCATAAAGGAAGGCAGTTTAAGACAAGAAAAGTGCTGGGAAAACAGCAGTTTGGTTGACCCAGAGCCCTGACCAAATCCTACTTTAACTCCTCTTCAATATGGGATTCTCAATTATTCAAGCCACTAAAGCTTTCTACTTAAGTCAGTTTGAATTGGTGTTGCTGTTATTTGGAATACACAGTACTCTGACCTAAGGACAGGTTTATACAGAGGTCTGAGTCATAATCAAAACCTAATTACCTTCAAAATTCCCAAGGAAAACAGATACCAAAGTGCAAGCTCAGGGGAAGGAATGATCTAGATTACGGTTCAGGGTTTGCCTGGCAAGTGCAAGGTTGTGAGTTCGATCCCCAGTGCTGGGGGGGAAAAAAGGGTTTGCCATAAGAATCAGTGTGGAAAAGTAAATTAGGTCATTAAAGGTATTCATTTTTTTTAGCTACAGAAAGATCTAAGCCTTAAAAACCAAAACAGGAAAAACAATATCTCACCCACTTCTGCCTCATTCTTTGTTATGATTTTGGATACAACTACTTCCCAGAATAAAGAAAAGCAAAATAAAATCGATTATTAGCACTTGACATGACTTTAAGAAGGTATTTGCGGTAAAAGCTGGTCTTGGCTACGTGAACAGGTTTCTCCAGGCAAAAGAAATGAGAGTCTTAACAAAGCAAACAGCACTGGAGGACATAATCTCCAACATGGTCCAAGGCTTTAACTTCTCCAGTAGAAAGCGAGGCTTCTCAATGATCCTCATTTCCCACATGCTAGTATCTAGGCCTTTGTGTTACGAGTTTCAAAAAATACTGACTTAAAAAGATGAAGCCAGTTACAGCAGGGCACATCTTTAATCCCAGCTACTTGCAAGGGTAATAGCAAGTTCAAAATAAGCCGAGGCAACCTAGTGAGATGTCTCAAAATAACATTAAAAAAATGTTAACCATATAATGCTTTGATTGCAACAGGATGATATTAAATAAACTCTAAGTTTATACACTTATTTTTAAAAAGGTACTGTTAATAAATACTCCATACTTTACTTGACCACTGCCTTATTTTTGGACATATACACATTTATTTCTTCCCAACCTGGCCTCCATTACAAAGTACTGCACTAGGGTGACCTGAGGAATTAAAAACAGCACTGGTGCCCAACCTTGCCCCACGTCTGCATGAACGATGGTTTAAATCCAGAACGTCCCTTAAAGGTCTCGTGAGCTCACAGGTGGGGCTTTGGAAGGTGGCTGACGTGCTGCTGGGAGGCGGAGGGAAGCAGCCCACCCACTGGGCATGAACTGAAAAGGGCCATCTCCCCACTTCTGCTCCTTGCTCTCCGCTTCCTGGCCGCCATGACCCAGGCAGTTTCCCCCTTCCAGTCCATGCTACCCTGTACTTCCTGCCTTAGAGCCAGACAAGCATGGACTGGAAATGTGAGCCAAAATAAACCTCTCTTCTTTTAGGTTGTGTGTCTGGTATTTTGTCCCAGTGAAGAGGAAAGTGATGCCTTACTTAGATAATTTTTTTAAGGTCCCCTAGGTGATTTCATGTGCAGCCCAGCATGAAAATCACAGGCTGAGATGAGACAACTGGGAGGAATAGGGAATGTAACACACTGCAGATGATATGTGCATCTAAACCAATCAAAACCCACATAATTCTACAGGCTAGGATATCCTGGCTTTGTATGTGAAATCTTGTAAAATCCAAATAACTAGCAATTAGTACACATGGTCCAAAGCAAAACTTGAACGGCACCTTCACTGTGTAGTCAGCTCAATTATAACTCTAAAAAGAAAGATCCCCGTCCCAACCTTTAATGTGCGAAACCTCAGGAAAATATGCTTTTATTTCTGAAAGAATAAAGTCAAATCAGCTGATAAAAAATACTTCAGATGAGCTACTCGGGAAAAACAAGCCCCTTTCCCTCTCTTATATTATATGCAGGCTACCCACCTAGGGTGGGTGTAGTGCTTGCAGTCCCCATCCTAGCGCTAGACAACGAACCAATCACAAACTCTAGATTCAGTTGCCTTGGAAAAGCCAGTGAACACATGAGGCTTTGGGGGGACATCCAGACACAAACCATGATATTTTTGCATATTTTCCCCAATAAACATGTATTACTAAGATCAGAAAGAATTATTTCCTGAAAAACAGAACCATCAGATTATGATCTTTTTAAAATAAGACAATCTGATCTCAGAATTTTAACTTCTCCATATTCCTAGCAACACTATATATCATTTAGAAACAGTATTAGAAACCCATCCTAACTCCCCCACATCAAATACTAAAACTGCAATATTAAAATTGCAAATACTAAGATAAAAGGGGCCAGGTAAATAGCAAATAACTGTGGGACATTTATGACTAATTGAAATTGCTAAGGTCAGAGAAGAAAGCCTTATGTCTTAGAGAATATCTAATCCAAACCAGGCATCACAATACCAAATGTAAAAACAAAAATGGTAAGACTAAAATCCACATGGAACCTTTCTAACCTTTTAAATATGATGAAATAATTAGTTGTGATGTCACAAAATTGAAATTTGGAGTGAAACCACATACATTACTGGAATGAATGAATCAAAGTATTGGAAAGCACTATCATTTAGTTATCCTTAAATAACACTAGTGCATACAAGTACAAAAAATAAAAGAATTGACAAACCTGCAAACTGCCGCTTTCAATGAATCCCAGGAACAACTGGATCTGAATTTGAGAAAGTTTTACCCATACTGAACTTTCAGAATACCAGACTGACAGACACTCAAAGAGTAGCATGATATCCTCTAAAAGCTATTACAGAAGAAAAGTTGAGAAATAAAAACAATTTTTTAATGTACTGATCATGAGTTTATCCAACATTAATAAAAATAACAAATATATCAAAACCAGTCCTATGTTCAGTTAGTGAAAACCAAAAGAATCACACTGGTCCCTGGAGTATACCTGCGATCCCAGCTACTCCGGAGGCTGAAGCAGAACTACTCTGTTTGAGACCAGCCTAAACAAAATGGGAAGACTCAAGTCTCAAAAACAAAACAAAAAACAGAAACGACAAAGAGTCAGCCTAGTAACAGCTAACAAAATCCATGATTATTCATTATGCTTTATTCACATTCCTTGTATCTATGTAGTTAGGTATTAACGCTATAAAAAGCAGTGCACCACTTGGGGGCGAAGTTCACTGATAGCCCTAGCCTAGCACCAGCAAGGCCCTGGTTCGCTCCCAGCGCTGGGAAAAGGGTGAAAAACTCTTTTCTCTGGAAAAGTCTTTAACTACTCAAAGGGCAACTCTAAATATAATACTAACCTTCTCAGTCCACATGTTTGAATTAACTAGTCCCTCTGAGTGCAGAAAGTCCTGTATGATGAGTATGAGTTGGAAGGCATTTTCAGCAGTTACGGGATTTGTTTTTGCCTCTCTGTTTTCTGTGAGTGCCCATTCTAACATCTTCTGTAGCAAACTAAGTGTAAAACAGAGTCCTCTTAAACCATTATAAATTCGAAAGAGAACATGAAACGTAAAATAATAGCGGTTTATTAGTAGTATTACAGCTCTAAAGATACACTATCATTAGCACGTACTGTGCTAAGACATTGTAGATTGGATTCTATATAGTACTAATGGAGCAACTTTTCAATGTTTTAAGTATCTTTAACATACTTATCAAAAGTGAAAGTCACTTGTTTTGCTGGATTATAAAAAGATAACAACACTAACTCACATTACATTCGCTAGAAGCCTTTTTGTTTGTTTGTTTGCAGCACAGGGGATTGAACTCGCGACCTTGCGCTTGCCAGGCAGGCGCTTACACCATTGAGCTAAATCCCTGGCCCTTTCACATTACATTCTCTATGAGATACTTAAAATGATTTCTTTCAAGTCTGAAATTGGGAAGGTTAGAGAAAAAGCCTTATTAAGTGTTAGAGAATCTTTAAAGAGAAATAAAGAGGTAACTCTTCCCCAGTGTGCTGCTGTTACAAAGTCCTATCTCCAGGGAACTTTAAATGATTTGGAGAAATTTTCATAAAAACACTATTTTCTTCCTTTAGTATGAAAACACTCAAATTTGGACAAAATTATAATACAAAATGCATTAGTCCTCAGATAGGCAAAAGACAATTTAAGTAAGAAATCTGAAATCATAAAGGCCCAAATTTATTTAGATTTAAATCTCCTCACATGGGAGTTGGTTTCTCTTAGATTCTACTAGGAAGGCAAACACAGGAAAAGTAATTGCGCAGTTGCTCTTTCTCTCTCTCCACATCCACTGAATACTCAAGAAATGTTCAAGGATTATTATTGTTGTACATTCTTGCTACTTCAAAAGAGGGTAGAAAACAATCATGAACTAAATGCTTACTTACATTAGTTTTACTTCATCTGATGGTCTAAGTAGCTCACTGGATATTCCTGGCTTAGTTAGTGCTGAAAATACTTGTCCCCGTTCAATCCAAGATTCATCATCAGACTTTTCTAGTCCCTTATACATTACATAATTCAAAATGTCTGTCAGCAACTGAAGAAGCTCCTCCTCACATCTCTAAAAAAAGACACAGTAATATTAAATTACCAGGGGAAAGAAGTGCTAAAAACACATCATAAGAACTATCCCACACTGACTAATCACATAATTGTATTTATTTATTTAATGATAGCAAAGTTTTATTAAAGGTAGGATAAAAAACAGATTCTGCAGAGTGAGTTCGGGCCAAGTAAAAGTAGGAAAACAAGTACACACTACAGCCTGAGGACAGCTACCACGCAAGAGTGAACACAGTAGCTGTAACATATTTTTAAATATGTCTTGAGAAACCTGGAACTTTACTAGGCCCTGCATATACCTGATACATGAAACACTGGCTTTGTTCTCAGGACAACCTGGTGAATTCTAGGCTTAGATTATGAGACTTAGAACAGGAATATAATATGCAACTCTTACTAACTGCTCAAACATTGATAAAGGATCAAAAATATGTAACAGACATAGGAAAATAAAAACACCATTTGGAAAAATAAGGAATTTTACCTCTTGGCTTTCAAGCAAAGAGAAGTCATCACTAAAGCCTGTATCACTGACGCTGCCTTCTTTGTCAGACTGAGCAGAAAATGACTTGGTCTCTACTGGGGACGGTGTGCTAGGCAGGCTGTCTGGCATTTGGCTGCCACTGTCACTCAGTTCACAAGTGTCCACTCCACTGAGGTCCAAACTCAAACGTGCAAGGTTACTATCCCAGAGTTCTTGATTCTCAGAGCGGAAAGACAATTCTCCCACAGAGCTATCTTCTTGAATTAACAGTGTGTTTGAGTCTAGAGAGTGTCTATCCTCCCAACTCCACTGATCCGAAGAGACATTAGCTGACAAGAATGAGCTGATTTTTCCCTCATCTGTCTTTTCATCGAAGTTCCTCTTAGTATCTTCAACTGATGTATTTTTATTGATTTCTTTCGTTAAAACAGTTCTACTGTTCTTATGAAGAGAATTTCCATTTTCAAAATTTGCTTTTAAAAAAAGTCTAACTAATGTGTCTTGCCACCCCACTTGTTGTGATATCTGATGTGCTGCATCTGGCTGGGACTGTACAATGTGTAAAATCTGAAAAGAGAGTTAAATAGCAAAAGTCTTCAAAAAGTATAATTATTTTATACCCAAAATTCCCTTTGTAGTTATTTTAATGACAAAATAATTTAAGAAGATGCAGAAGTACATACTTGCAAGAGATTACGATCTTAAATTATAGTAAATTTCTGACTGTGGAAAAGGTATATTTCTACAAGACCATGTGAAAACTGACACACTGACTTCTTTACTTTTTGTCCTTTTTTTTTTTGAGACAGGGTTTCATTACACAATTCAGGTTGGCCTTGAACTCACTTTGTAGTCCAGGCTGGCCTCGAACTCACAGGCATACACCACCATGACCACCATAAATTTACTTTTAAAAGGAAACTTTTTTTTTGTAAAATAATTTTATGTATAAGTTAAATTAAAACTTTTATCTCTATAAAATAGTCAATGAAAGTTATTGACAATACGATGATGGTAACATTGTTAAAATATATTTTAAAAGTTTACTAACCTTTCTGCAGAGAACCACTTTGACATTTATGTATGTTCTGTGAGATATATATATCACAGACAACAGATCTTTGAAATTAATAACAGGGTCTATGGTAGAAAGAAAAACCAAAAGATTAAAATTCGGATTCATAAATGGCTAAAGAACCATGGGTATTACTAGATATTAGCAAATGCTGAAATGATTATTTCATTTTCATATAGGAATTACAGTCAAGGTCAAATTTTATCAGAAAAAAAGAAAGAAAGAAAGAAAGAAAGAAAGAAAGAAATTAATTGATTGATTTACAATGTTTGATACCCCTAAGTCAACATGAAATAACTGCTATTTTCTTTTGACTGCCTGAATAAAATGTCCATTTTGACAGGTTTTTCCCACGTGCCAGTTAACATGGCGCTGGACAGCACCTCCCCGAGTTCTTCTTGGGAACCCAAAAGTTAACCTCCCGCTTTTCACACACACCAATGCTCCTCCACTCAGCTGTCAATACGTCATTCTACCCATCCCTTTAACTCTGCCCGTCAATTCCAAATAAAGCCCCTGTTTTTTTTCCTGAAGCTTCCAGAGAGTGCTTGCATCTCTGTGGCAGCCCTCCCATGCCTGCAATAAAGGCTTTTTTTCCTTTCTTTCTGTTTTTTTCTCTCTTGTGTGTCAGAAGACCAAACACATTCTACATGCCTCTGACTACTGTCTATCGTATCTGTTGTATCTTATTAATGAGACTGTAAACCACTGAAGATTAAAAGACGGCCAAAAAAAAAAAACCAACTATACCCAATAAACCCAGACTCTGGCATAAACTCTAGTTTGTAATAAGCACTGAAAAAGTTTTATTAAAAAATATTAAAGCTTTTAAGAAAAGAATATGTATCTGAAATTAGTTTTCATTTTTTCTGGGGCAAGGGAATGAAAAAGGAATGAACCGGTGTACCTGCACCAACTCCCCATGAAGGATGTAAAACACTTTGTATTGTAAAGCTGGACTAATAAAAAAATAAAGTCAAAGTTAAGGGGAAAAAGAAAGAAAACGTGTAGCTAATGTTTAAAGAATATTTTGTTCATATTATCAACAGTATTCTTTTCTTGTTTGTGTACTCAATCATTGATCAGTCAATAAACACTTACTAAGAAAAAATGTGCTATTCCCAGGAGACACAAAAGCAACAAAAGTACAAACACAGTACCTAAGAAAGATCTTGCTGAATCAAATAACAGCTAATTTGAAAAGCAACCTGGGAAAGCAGGATAAAAAAAATTCTTTCAGCCAGGAAAAACCATTTTGTAATTTATTAGCATCATCGGCCCTATTCATACCTGTATTTATGATCTGATTGGTAAGGTTTTTAATGAGAGAGGTGTTAATGGATGCTTCACTAAGGAGGAGTCCCAATCCTGAGTAGCCAACTTCTCTGAGTCGAATTCGTTGTTTACTACGTTCATAAACATTTGTGCATTTCAACATCTGTTCCATAACCTGATCACAACAAGTAATATATCCATCTCAATATAAAGAACCAAGAATAGTTTTTCATTTAGGCTAATACTGAATAAGACATTTATATCATTTTCAGAATATTATTTTACTCTTTGGTATAAAAAAAAAACTTCACCACTAGTTGGGAGTACTATGTAATTATACTATCATAAAAATGAATTTAAGAATAGATTGGACTGCCAGGCATGGTGGCTCATGCCTGTAATCCCAGCACTTGGGAGACTGAGACAGGTGGATCATTGTGAGTTCAAGACCAGACTGGGCTACAAAGTGAGCTCAAGGCCAGTCTGAATGGCATAGCGAGACCCTGTCTCAAAAACACAAGGGCTGGAGATCTAGCTCAGCGGCCTAAGTGCCTGCCTAGCAAGCACCATCAAGGTCATGAGTTCAATCCCCGGTGCCACAGGAAAAAAAAAAAAAAAAAAAAAAAGAATAGATTGGACTGCAATGCATCTGTAGTTGAATAACTAATGTTTAAAACTCTGGGTTAAATACAGAAAATAAAAAGAGAAATGAATACATGTAGCTTGCAAGAGGGGCAAAGCTGTGTCAACGTATCTCTGGATCAATCTAATACTGTAACTCAATTTGTGTAATTTTTGTTTTGGTACTAGGAATCAAACTCAGGACCCTGTGCTTGCCAGGCAGGTGTTCATGCCACTCAGCTATATCCCTGATCCCTTGTTTTGTTTTTCTAAGACAGGGTCTCACTATGGAATTCAAGGTGGCCTTGAACCCACTATGTAACCCAGGCTGATCTGGAACTTGCAACAATCCTTCTGCCTCAGCCTCCCAAATTCTGAGACTACAGGTATATGACACCACCCCTGGTCATTTCTAAAACATTTATCAAAATATTTTTCAAGAACAAGGAAGGATTTGCGAAGCAATCCAATCCATATGCTAAAAAGGGAAGTGAAATAGTAGCCTGATGCTTTTGAGGTGAGATCCACATTTGACGAGAGAGGCACTATAGTCTTACATGGTATGGTGGTTTGACAATTGGTGCTCCACTTAACAACCAGCTGAACTGAATCAGCCTGGTAGTGTGGAAAGGTTCAGAGATGTCAACTGAAAGAACATCTTAGGCTGCTCTATATGGGAGATTCTGGTCAGAGCTCAGGAGACCAGAAAACTGGTAAAGACCAGGCTGAGGAGGTTTCTGCTGGGCAGAAGGGACTGCATTGGCTGCTGGAGTCCAGACAATGTATTTTATGACTTGGTAGAAAGTTTGCCTGTATTTTGCTCATGTCCAGAGACTTTGCCTGAGACTAAGATTAAGGATGATGGACTAATTAAAATAGTAGAAAAAACTTCAGAGCAGTCAAATTTTGGGGCAGTGACATGGCTATTGTTGGGGGGTTTTAGCCAGATTTATGTTGAGAATCAAGAGCCCAGGAGAATGATTTAAAACATTGTGAGTTTGGTCAGAAGGGAATCTCCAGCAAAGCTGTGGACTGCAAAGACAGAGCTGAGAAGATCTCAACTGCTGAGAAGGAACAGGAGAATAGAAAGATGTCCTGAAAGCATCACAAGAAGCAGCAAGTCCACACTTTGCAGCCTCAAAAACTGCAAAAGTAAAAGACTCTGATTGAGGAGAAAGTCGCAGAGCACCACATTCCAGAATGGCAGTGGCCACACCAGGTTCCAGAATGTTGGTAACATACAGAATTGGTTCCTCAGAATCAGATTCAGAGTGCCCAGAGATCCAGGAACTCAACTCCTACAGCCAGAAGAGAAGAAAGCCTGGCATCCACTTCAGCTGGCAGCAGGCTTTGGCATCATCCATGTGGCGTTGGTTTTAGGTGCATTCAGAGTGCAAGAGTTTTGAGGTTAAAAAGGCTTCCACCCCAATTTCAGAAGGCCTGAGAGGCCAGGCAGTGTGCCCCTGAGAAGCCAGTGTGTGAAGCTGTAAGTGTGAAGCCAAAGGTGCAGTGGAGACCCCAGAGGTTTGTGAAAGCCTGGAACATGTATCATCTAAGGAGAGCTGCAAGGATTGAGCAGAGCAGGCCTAAGAGAGAAGCATGGAAGCTATAACCACTGCAAGTGCCATCGGGGTGGGGTTACGCAAGCCTACTGGAGCTCACAACTTACTACAGATTCCTTCAGATGTTCCACATGGAATTACAGTACTTAATGTTTGTGCTGCTGGAGTTTGGACTTGCTTTGGTCCCATTCCTATGTATTCCTGTTTGTACCTTGGTACAAGGTAATATTTATCTTGTGCCACTGAATGTTGGAAGTATTTAATTTTGTTTTCATTTGTACAGGGGCTCACAGTTAAGAGTTTGCCTTGCATTCCAGAAGAGACTTGGGGCTTTGACTTTTCAGCAATGCTGAAACTGTTAAGATTTTGGTAACTCAGAGATTGACTAAATGTCTTTTGCATAAAGGACGTGCCTGAGTCTTTTGGGGGTCAGAAGTGTAATATTATGGTTTATGTCTGGATGTCCCCCCAAAGTCTCATGTGGTCATGGGGGCAGACTCTTAGAGTCTGTGATTGATTCACTCTCCAATGCTGGGATTATGGGTGTGAGTACTACACTCACCTTAGGGTGTGGCCACATAACATGAGGGACAGAAAGAGTCTTCTCTCTGTGCTCCTCCCTTTTTGCTCTTGTTGCTCTCGCTGTTTTCCACTGCCATGACAGGTTGCCCCTGTGTCACGCTACCCTGCCTTGGAACCAGCTAATTATGGACTGAAACTTCCACAAACTGTGAGCTAAATAAACTTTTCCTTCCTTAATTTTGGGCATCGGGTATTTTGTCTCAGCAACAAGGCAAAAGTAACCAAGACACATGGAAAGGGTAATCTTGTCAGAATGTCATAAACAATCCTTACAAGATTGTTTCTAAGAAATAATACTGAGTTGCCATAAGGAACTCTTGTAAGGAAAGATGCATTAAAGAACAGACTCAGAGGTCACCATAAGTGACATATACAAGAAGCCATTTTAGACTATTCTTATTGCATCTTTATTTTGTAAAGTTTAGGGATTTCCAGTATGGGGAATCCAAATATTATTCCATAAAGCGTTTATGTTAACAATGTCAGAACAAATAAATGTCCCCTAAACAAGAGAATATAAATGTCTCCTAAGAGGAGAATAATAAAAAAAGTGCATTTGGTTTTAGAAATATGAATGACTCCTCTAATTTTAGTTAACAGAAAGGTGGCCTCAGTGGCTTTGGCCAAAGTTTAAAGTTGTGGATGCTTTGGAAAACTTAGTAATAGATGCTCTATGTCTTTTGATAAGACACTAACTTCTTTGGCTTTGGTTTCTCTATCTGCAATACGGGAATAACAGCAGTATCTCCCTGACAAAGTTGTTAAGGATTAAGGAAGCTATTACATTTATCTTTTTTTGGTGTGTGAGTTTGTTTGTTTGTTTTTTCCCTGTCTTTTTGAGACAGGGTCTCGCTATGCAGTTTCAGGCTGGCCTTGAGCTCACTTTGTAGCTCAGGCTGGTCTTGAACTCTCAATGATCCTCCTGCCTCAGCCTCCTGCATGCTGGGATTACAGGAATGCGCCACCACGCCTGGCAAAACTATTACATTTAAAGTGCTTATGCTTGACATTCAGTGGGTATCACGTAGGTCGGCTATTTTTTTTTTCTTTTAAAGACAGGGTCTCACTATGTAGTTCAGTTTGGCTTTGAATTCACTACGTGCCCCAGACCAACCCTGAACTCCCAGCGATCCTCCTGCCTCAGCCTCCTGAGTGCTGGGATCATAGGCATGTGCCACCTCAACTGGCAGGTCACCTGTTATTGACTGTTGAAATGTTCTGAATTGGCACATAGACCCACCGTAAGTTAAAAAGTACATAAGATGTTTTACATTGAGGATTGTGTAATACAGTGGATACAACACCGAGATGATTTATGAAGTTATAATTAGTTTAACATGAAAAATAAATATCAAAATAAAGCAAACTTAAATAGATACGAAAAAAGAATAAATGCATTGCACATCAATTCATGTACCCACAAATGATTCCAAACATAAAGATGCTTAGATGTTTGTACCTTAAAAACAATTTCCCGTAGTTTATCAGAGTACTTCTGATTTAAGAGTAAGGCATAAAGGATGTCAGCATTTCCTGGTTCAAACAGCAGTAAGAAAAGTTGACCTCTCGTTGGGCTGGTACGTAGGAGAACACAGAGTACATCCAAAATTCCAAAGAGCTTTAAAAATTAACACAAAAAAGGAACCATATTAATGTACGTAAGCACATAAACTTACAAACCACATAAAAGTTATTTAATTATAACCTATCTATGCCAATGGTTACATTCTGCTGTCTTCCAAGCCTGCCCTTGTCTGTTCTTTCCGACATGTTTTTGGCTTCTTACACCTGCTTCCCCTCCTCACTCTCTCCATGGAAACCCTCTCTATCCATCCTGCCATGTGACAAGGCACCTCTTCCGTAACAAACTTTCCTGATCTGCTCAACATGTGAAACTTTCCTACAGAATCCTCACAGAACTTCCTATCTCGCTTGATATTATATTCTTCTTGCTTTACACTTACTTGTAAACCTCTCTTATTGGCACCTGCTTCCATTAGCCTAAACAAATGATAATGCATTCATTTTTGCATTACCTACAATGTCTAATATTATTCTCTATGCATATACCAAGTTCCTAACAAGTAACTCTTTGAATTGATCAAGAAAATATCACTGGCCATCAATCACAGATACAGTTATCACAAAATAAAATCAGCATTCTAAATACTGAGAAATTTTGCTCATTTTGATTTGGCTTTTTAGTTTTTTTATTTGTGCTTTGTGGTACTAGGGACTGAACCCACAGGCCCCAAGCATTCTGAGTAAGCACTCTACCACTGAACCACATCGTCAGCCTTGCAAATTTTCCTTAATGAAGTCTTAATAAATTGCCTAGGCTGGCCTCAAACTTGGAAATCCTCCTGCCTCATCCGCCCTAGTTGAGATTGCTGACATGTGCCACCATGCCCATAACAAAAAGTTTTTATTTTTGTTTTTTTAGTACCAGAAATTAAACTCAGGGCCTTGCACTTGCCAAGCAGACGCTGCGCCACTGAGCTACATCCCCAACCCTAGTGACAAGTTTTTGAAGCAGTCCAACCTTATAGGAAAATCACCTCAGTTAATTCGTCTGTGTAATACCAATTAAGAGGTTATACAACTACTGAGTACACAACGAACATTATATAGAGGAAAAATATTTTAGTCAATCTAAATGAAGGCTGCTCAAATTTGTGGTGGTCACAGTGTTATACAAAAGGAACATGCAAATATCAGAAAACATACTTGAGTTCTAGTTTTAGATAGATCAGCTGTGTAACTTTTTAAGTATAAATGATAAGAGTAATTCTTAGCCTGTATATTTTACATTGGTTGTTCTCAAATTTTAGCACGTACACTGGAATTACCCAGAGTACTTGATTCAGTAGTTAAATCAGTAGATACTGCATTTACTTTTCTAACAAGTGCCACGTTAAAGCTGGTTAGGGGCTGATAATAAGAACGGCTGCCTTGAAGGAAAGCTCTGAGGATTAAATGAGATGATGCATGTAAAGGTATTTTTAAAACAGATAAATAAAGGTCCTGAGTTCAATTCCTAGTACCAAAAAGTAAATAAATAAATAAAAATAAAAATGATACATATATTTAGAGTTTACTCTTCATGCAAAATTTTTGTGAAACTACATTATATTAAAATTCACATTGGAAATCTACCCTGTAACTCTGATAGGTAAACATACAAAAAAATGGATCAGGAAAACAGACTTCAGAATTGCCAGATATAACAACTATTTCCAAAAACTATGTTTTATTTTTATTATTTTTTTTTTGTGGCACCGGGGATTGAACTCACGACCTTGTGCTTGCCAGGCAGGCGCTTAACAAACTACGTTTTATAACTAAATTGTTGAATTAGTTGGCATTGGGGTACATCCCTTTAATTCTAGCTACTCTGGAGGCTGAAGGAGGAGAACTGAAAGTTTAAGGCCAGTCTGGACACCTTAGTGAAACTCTGACATACATACATTCATATACTCATTCATTTATTGTAGTACTGGGGATTAGACCCAGGGTCTCTGCACTGAGCTGTATCTCTAGTTTTCTTTTTCACTCCTCTCTTTCTCGCATTCTTTTTTTTGAGAAAGGGCCTTATTTAGTTGCTAGGTTGCCCCGGCTGGGTTCAAACTTGTAGTTTTCCTGCTTCAGCCTCCCTGAGTACTGCAATTCAGGTATGTATAACCAGGCCTGGATGGCACCCTATCTTAAAATAGAAAAAGGCGGGGATATACCTCAGTGGTAGAGTATCCCTGGGTTGGATCCCCATTACTGCAAATAATAATATCAAATTACATTATATTTATTATATATTTATTAAAACTTCCAGTCAGTAGATAAATTTTACTTAACTATGTAATATTATGATACCATATATATTTTATTAGGGAAATAATTAAACATACTTGTAAGTTTATGAGATGATGATACAGTAACTTAAATGTTAGAAAGAAAAAAGATTTCAGGCATAATACCTGTTCTTCTTCATTTGTAGCAGCTATGTAACCCATAATACTTTGTATCTCTTCATGAGTTCCACCTTTACACAGAAAATATTTAATTAATCCATATAAAGAACTTCTTATTGTTCGAATATCATCTAGAGATAACTCATTATATTTACATCCACTCCTGGAAGAGAACACAAAAGTGGAATTGAAATTTTAATACTCTTCTATTTTAATATAAAAGAATTTTTTTTTGTCTTTTTTGTCTTTTTGAGACAGAGTCTCACTATGCAGTTCAGACTGGCCTTCAACTCACTTTGTAGTCCAGGCTAGCCTCAAACTAGTAGCAATCCTCCTGCTTTAGCCTCCTGAGTGCTGGAATTATAGGCATGCAGAATTCACAGTTCTAAAAAGACTCATTATTAGAATTCATGGTACCTTTGACTTTTTAAAGAAAACTCTTTTCAAGAATTTTGATGACAAAAATTAAAAATATTAAGACAGCTTCCATTTATACAACACTTAAGAGGTAGCAGGCACAGTTGTATGTACTTAACATGTTCACTCATTTAATTCTCAAAACTAAGCAGCAATGGTTTTAATCTGCTTTTCACAGATGAAGAAACTCAAGCACAGAGAATGAGTAATTTGCCTCTAGTCACACAATTTATGAAACCAATATTCCAACCTAATGCACATGGATCCATTGTTTATCATTTTAACTTTCATACTACTCAGTTTCTTTTAAGTCAAAAGATAACAGAATTGCTGGCAAAGAAAAAGCTACCTGTTTGAGTCAAGTAGCAGACAGGAAACATTACAGCAAACCAAGAAGAAGCAAGGACATCATACCCATAGTAAATCCTAAGTGTATCTAGGAGAAACTGCACACCATACTTCTTTCGGAAAACTCTCCTACTATCTTTAATGATTGTTGAAAGATACTGTATATGACCTAAAACAGAAAGTTCACTTGTAAATAATGTAACTAAAATAAAGTCATGTAGTTGCAAATTTCTGAAATAATCACAAAATTTGATCTAACAGTCTGCTCTCACCAATTCGGAAGGGAAAATCTCCACGATTCCAAACACGGAAGTCAAAGAGTAAATACTGGTACATTTGTTGCAGGAGCAGCATGTTTTTCTCCAAGGATACCTGCTCAATTAGTAGCTGAACTGCCATCAATACATTAACATCCATTAAGGTGCCTGGTACCTGAAAACAAATGGTAGGGGATTCCATAAAATTCAGTTTAAATAACTATCATTAAACAAAACTCTCAAAACATTTACTTCTGAACATCTACCAAATGTAAAAATATAAAAATATAGGGTAGAAAAATATAAACAGAATCATTTATTTTTCTGATATAACACTAGAACATATTTTCCAAATGCTGTATTCCTAAAGTCTTTTTTTTTTTTTTTGGTACCAGAGATCAAACTCACAACCTCGCGCTTGCCAGGCAGGTGCTTAGGCCACTGAACTAAATCCCCAGCCCTTGCCTTTTTGAGACAGAGTCTCTCTATGCAGTTCAGGCTGGCCTTGAGCTGACTCTGTAGCCCAGGCTGGTCTTTAACTCGCAACGATCCTCCTGCTGCAGCCTCCCAAGTGCTGGGATTACAGGCAGGCGCCACCATGCTTGGCTCCTAAAGTCTTACTTTTCTCAAATATTCCAAAGTTAAAAACCAATAAACAAGGTTATATATCTCAAAGATTATACAGTGTTACATAAAGTAAATAATTCTTTTTTGGTTTTGGTTTTTTGAGACAGCGTCTTGCTATGTAGCCCAGGCTGGCCTTCAACTCATGGCTATCCTCCTGCCTCTGCTTCTCAAGTGCTAGGATTACAAGCATGGGCGGCCACACCTGGCCTAAAATAAATAATTCTTATATAAGATGATTCCATAAAATTTTTTAAAGCTGTCTATGAAACAACTTATATCAATCAATATAATAATACTGTAATCTTTACTAATGCATTTATTCAATAGGAAGAAAAGAATCCTAACGCCAACTTTTAATGAAAATCACCAGTACATCAACACCACGTTAGGTGTGTCACCTTCTGAAGCAAGGCGCCAAGGGTTGCAACTCCATGGGAGTGAATGAGGTTGTCCTGGTTGACAGGGTGTCTCTGAATAAGATGCTTCACAATCAAGATAAATGTAGCCACTAGATTTTTCTCTAGTCTTGATTCTGTTGAAATGGGAACATGCAATATCACAATTAATCACTCTATTTCACAGTACATATTATAACCGAAAAAGTCTAGCTGAGTAGTGGGCTTCTCAGGCTTTCTTGTACAACTGAATCAGAAAAAGCTGCCACTGTACACAGTATACTACATACACATATAAATATTTCTCTACCACAGATTCAACAGTCCAGTTCTTCTTCCATTAGGAGTGTAAAGTTAGTAAAGAATAAAACCAACACCTTTAGTATTTTGACCAAAGTATCATAAACTTCCTAAATTATATTAGTAAAATTATGGACAGCTGCCACAGCGACAAGTGGTTAAGTTTCTTCCTAATTGTAGAAAAATATTTAAATTCATTTTCAATCAACTGTCAAATAGCTCATGAAGACTGTTAATTCCAACTTGACACCTGACGCCTTTGTGGAGGCTGGGACCATGCCGTCTCCTTCCACAGGTGCAACCGGTCCAGGGACTGTGCGCTCACTCCTTCCTGCAGCGATCTGTTCTTCACTCAAGTGGCTGATTTGCTCCAATAAAGGAAAGAGTACATTCAATCCACCTATGCAGTTGATGACATCCTGAAAACAAAGCCACAATGTCTTCGTCTTGTAACACAAGGGCTCAATAGTGTCATCTAACAGCTACACAGCACGTACACAGCTACAATCTGATAACAAACCTTAAGTAATGTACAGGATAGCTTAAACTGAAGGAATCCAGTTATGGGAAGATGTTTTAAAGATTAGCCTGAGGGTTTACCATAATCAAAACTCAAGATTCACGTTAAGTACACTGGTTTAGAAAGTGAGGTCTCTTGAGTATATTTCACATTCTCTAAACTGATATGAACTAGATAAATTATGTATTACGATAAATTATGTATTACATGAAAATAACTGGATTGAAGATAACTAGTGAGAAATTTTTAAGGCTGGAATTCTCAGTTTGGCCATTGGATTATAGTACTCTTGAAGTGTAGGGAATGCTATTTTTTTTTAATAAAGTTGTATTAGTAAATGTGAATTGTTTCCTCAAACAGTTCTGAAGTTGTCATTGTCAACTGGAGATAATTCAACTGGAGATAAAAGAATTGTGGGCAGATGGAATGACTGGATTAAGTATCAAATTCCTTTTAAAAAGGCTACCTTGAAGACAACCTCATTAAGTGACATTGATGAGTATTAAAGAAATCACGTGAATTTTCTTAAAAATTTATTTAATTTTTGAGAAAACAAAACAAAACTCAAGACAACCTATTTCAATGGTGTGCAGTGGCACACGCCTGTAAACCCAGCACTCAGGAGGCTGAGGCAGGAGGATAGCCACAAGTTGGAGGCCAGCCTGGGCTACACAATGAGTTCAAGATCAACGTTAACTACATGGTGAGGCCCTACCGAGACAGAGAGAGAGAAGTATTTTAGATCATTCTTATTGTATCCTTTAATGTAAATTTAGGGATTTTTAAACAGGTGATCCGAACATAATCATTTAAGGAGACTCTGTAATACAACTTTAACAATATATCAGTACTGTCATCAGGTAATTACATATAACGTACAGGAGAATTTTTAAAAATGCATTTGAGCTAGGCATGGTAATAAATGACTGTAATCCCAAAACATGAGAGGCTGAGGCAGGGGAACTGCCACAAGTTCAACGCCAACCTGGGCTACATAGTGAATACAAGGCCAGGCTCAAATGTATAGCAAGACCCTGTCTCACAATAACAAAAAAAAGAAAACCAAACAATGGATTTGATGGTAGAAATATGACTGAACACTCTATTTTTGGTTAACAGAAAGATTGGAAAAATGGCTTCAGCCAAAATTCAAACTCGTGGATATTCTGGATAGTTTAACAAAATATATTCTCTCTCTTTATAAATCACCAATCAACTCAGCCTCAGTTTCTTCGTGTGTTCTACAGGACAGGCTTTATGAAGATGTTGCAAGGATTAAGTAATACATGAAAAATGCTTAGTGCCTGTATACAAGAACTGTCAGCTATTTCTCTTAACCATTCCAATCATCAGAACTTCTGTGTCAACCCAGATTAAGCCTGTAAACAACCTCTTATATCCTTTGCCTGTTTCAGTTTTAATAAATAACATGTTTGTGTTTATTTGAGGTTTACAACATGTTGCAGGATACATACAAGAGGTAAAATGGTTACAATACTGAGGCAGATTTGAACATATCATGTCATATAATTACTTTTTTGTAACAAGGGGAGCTAAAATCCACTTATTTAACAAAAATCTGTATTAAATTACCAGATTTGTTCATCTTATGTACTTTCTGCTTTGTTTTGCCTTTTATACTCATTTTATCACTTTTACAAATTCATTTTATTTCAAGGCTAAGAAAAAAACTATAACAAAATTTCAAAACACATCCATCAAGGGGCAACAATGGTACATACATTGCACATTGTCACCCCCAAATCATTCACCCAGAATTTATACTGATTTTAAAAGGAGTATTTTTAACTGGCTCACAAAAACATAAAATTGTATATATTAATTGGGTACCACACTGGTTTTTGGTACTGGGAATCAAATTCACGACCTCAGGCTTGCCAGGCAGGCACTGTGCCACTGAGCTATATCCCCAGTCCCTCCATACTGACTTTTAAAGGGTTCTTTATAGAGTAAACAAATTAGTATTTTGGATGGTAAATATTTTTCCCAGTTGTCATTTTTAAAAAATTTTTTTTGTCTCAATTTTGTTGCAGCAAACTATTGCTTTTGTCTTAATTCTGTTCCTTTTTTGGGGGGCAGATACTGGGGATCAAACTGACAACCTCACACTTGCCAGGCAGGCGCTTATGCCGCTGAGCTAAATCCCCAGCCTGCTGTTCATTTTTTATTTTCACATTAGGCAAACTAGTTAATCCACACAGGTGTAAGCAAGGCACCAAGGACTGCTCTGATTTTCAGGTATGTATGGCGTACTTGAAATACTTAGTTTTCTACATTTAAGACATAGAACTAGTCTTGAAAAGCCAATCTTAACAAGTTAAACAAAAGTTAACCTATGAATTGTCATTCATGTCATAAATCTTATTTCACTAACAGAATAATTATCCCAAAATTGAAG